>JADGIL010021337.1:14297-34316 GCA_020352625.1 Cactoblastis cactorum | reverse complement strand
ATGTAATAAAATACAATTCCTAACTACGGACACATTAACTACTACTACTACTACTACTACACACACACACACACAGTATCTACATTGATACTTCTTTTTCTAATACACGACTATTCAAATGGAACTTTGTCTAAATAATCACATAAGTTGTCATCTTGATTGAAGTGAGAACGATGTTGTGTTTGATTTTGTTCAGAACTGAACCTAATCTTTTTTGTTGATCAAAGACTGCATCAGTGTTTTCTCCCCCCAGAAACTCCCGAGACCCCCGCCCCCCCAAACCGGAAGCGGAAACCCGGACGGGGACTCGGCGCACGCGCGACTACTGGGACCACGACGACCGCTGCGACACCGACTACACCAGTTAGTGATCTGTCTGTCTTATGCGTCTGTCTGTACGTATACGCACGTTACACGTCCGTCTGTACGTACACGCACGCACGAACAGTTCATACATACATATATGTATAACTTGATCAAGAAAAGATAAATTGCTATATTAAAAGTTTAATATATGACAGATTCAGATTCAGTTATTTGCGTTCAGTAGTTTCGACTGTGCGTTGTCTGTCAGTCAGTCACTCAGTAACGGAAGAATTTTATATATCGGACATTACACCTTCTCTCAATAACGACAACAATAAAATTACAAATGAAAATTAGTAAAATTTGCGCGGCTGTACGATTTTTTGCTGCCCTAGACCGTGATAAACCCGACTGTCGCGTTATGCACACCGAACTTTCTAGAAATTCTTTGTTTACAAATGGGACCGGCATGTCGAGGACATAAATTTAAATATATCGAATTTTTTGGTTGTATCTTTATTATTTTTTAACGATAAATTACGATATGACGCGGTATATTAAAATTAAGTAAAATTGCTACAAGATTTAATATGTTTAACAGAATAAAATAATCTGATTTAAAAATACAAATCACTCATATGAATTTAGTTATATCTTCTATACATATACGTTAAAACGTTGATATATCGTTTTAAAAATTAAGATTATTTCAAATAGAAAGCAAATTATTACATAAATTGATAAAAAAGCATAATAAAATTAATCACTTTTAAAAAAAATAATTTGTCTTTTTTTAACATACAAAAGAACGTGCGGATTAATTGCCAAAGTTATCGATAGATGGCGCTGTCGGAATGTTAAAACTCGCCATCGTTTTTTCTGCAAATTATTGCTATGATTTCGTTTTTTATAAACACAAATTAATCTATTATACAGATAATTCCTGATTATTCTATTATATTTTGATTTTGAACTTAAACACCATTGATTCAGTAGCCGACAACGCTGAATAACTTATTTTTTTACAAATACACATATAAGGATATTTTATTGTATAACGGTCTGGTTTCCGCAACTCAACGACTGTACGCCTGTTTTGCGTGAATTTCTAAGGGTAACTACACACTTGGACTAACGTTAGGGTAAATATCCACTTGGAACGTCCCTAAAAATATGTGCGAAAGAGAAGGAATAATAAATTGAATTTTTGGATCTCCTTTTTAAAATAATAATTTTAACTGAATGACATATTTACAATTCGGTGCTTAATATTGTAAAATTTTGTGTAGGAATATAATACTTAACTTTTTAAAGATTTTTTTTTTTAATATAACGATTGCAATAGAATGTTTTTTTAAATGTATATTTTGCCTATATGTATATGTAGAACATGACACGTTATGAAAGAATTGGCAGGACCACTAGAAGTTGAGTTGGGATACAGACTACCAGCATTTCGGAACGACCACTGCTGAGGAGAAACGATGAAAGAAACTCGAGCAGTTTTGGTCCCTTCTATGCGAGAAGGGCTTAGTTACAAAACTATTATGTTTTAGTGTTAAAATATCTCCCATGTTCTTTTGAATTCAATATTATGTATGTATATTTGTGTCTTATATATACATATATCGCAACTTCGGTGCAATAACGTCACTTATGTATCTTACCTAATTTTTACCGCAACTGACGTTAAACGTTGTTTCTCCCAGTGCCGTCCAGATTCGCCGTACGTACGTTCACCGTACGACACTAGTGCCCTCACAAGTAAACTATGCGTACTAAATAAGTGACAATAACGCACCAAGTAAAGAGGTGGATTAGAAGTATTTTCTCATACTCAGTTCAGTTTTGACAAAAATTGCATAAGTGACGTTATTGCACCGAAGGTGCGATATTGTGACTAGAAAAATGTGAGTGGAATTCTTTTTTTAGGTCACTTTTGTCCAAAACAGGGTGCAAAGTTACGTTTAGGACAATTTTCAAAAAATAAGTAATTGAATTAATTTTTTTATAAATCCCCAACACACAATATAGCAAAACACACGTCAAACTTATAGCAACCCGTTTTTGCGTCGGGGGTTTAAACATAGCTAAGAACACTCTCGATTAAGGTACCTTTCTAACAAAAGAAGAATTATCCAAATCGGTTTACCCGTTTGGGAGCTATGACGCCACAGACAGAATGACTCTCACGCGCAAGTTTAACTTTTAACACCCCTTTTTTTGCGTCAGGGGTTAAGAATGGTTGGCAATGAATTCGGCTAATATTTATTTATTATACTTACTATCTGTGTACCCGCGACTTCGTCTGCGTAGAAAAGCGGAAGAGACATGATTTTCATACATACTTGTATCCCCCATTTTAGTATATACATTGGGGTCCTTTTTTTTTAATGTAGTCTATGTTTGAACGCGGGTTTTTAACTATATGCATACCAAATTTCATTTAAATCGGTCCAAAGGTTTAGATGTGAAAGCGGAACAAGCAGACAGACAGACAGACTTTAGCATTTATAATATTAGTATATGGATTTGTTTTAACTAAAGTTTAGTTTATTTTTTTCATTACGTCACTTAATTAATTAATTAAGATAATTGATACGTGTCCGCCGGTCGATTGACCGTTCAAAAATCAAATTCAAAATATCAAAATCAAAGTCAAAATATCAAACTCAAAGTCAAAATATCAAACTCAAAGTCAAAATATCAAAATCAAAGTCAAAATATTTTTATTCTAAAAGGTTAGATTCTAGCAATTTTGAATCGTCAATTTGTTGATTGATTGATTCAGCAATGATTGATGTCAATAATCTACTTAAAAACCAATTTTACCACCACTTCCAAAGCGCAAATGGAGAAGAAGTGGCGGGAGAAACGAGTACCTTTAAATGTAAGTCAATACGATAAGAAAATAGTATTTTTAAGATTTTTACATTTGTAAAATTCGATGCGGTTCTGTATATTGTTTAGCTAATTTCAAACGGTGCGTTGTAAACTTCGATCAACGATAAAGAACTACATTCACAGTTCTGTACAATGTCCTCACTTTTTTTATGTCAGAGGGAGGCAAACGAGCAGGCGAGACGAGATGTTAAGTGATCACCGCCGCCCATAGACAACTGCAACACCCGCGGGGTTACAGAAGCGTTGCCGGCCTGTAAAAACATCGGAGAAGTTGGGCCTCCGGCTCTCCCACTCACCGGACGGAGCATGACGGCTGATAGCCACAATTCAGGCGTCGGTCTTCTGTGGGAGTGTGGCACTGCCCCGGAGAAGTTGGTTTTTGTTGGTTTGAGGTTTTTTACAGGCCGGCAACGCTTCTGTAACCCCGCGGGTGTTGCAGTTGTCTATGAGCGGCGGTGATCACTAAACATCTCGTGACCCCCCTGCTCGTTTGCCTCCCTCTGACATAAAAAAAGCCGGACTGTGAGTTTAGATGATTATCGTACGTCGATAATTTTATATAAATTAATGTCGACACACAAAATCATGGCCTGTTTCATATATCTTCGACATCGGAACCTTCGAGAAAAGAGCGTATAAATCCCTTAAAGGCCGGTAACGCTCCTGTGATACCCCGGGTGTTGCAGGTGTTTATGGGCGGCCGTGATTACTTAACATCACGTGACCCACCTGCTCCATTTAGCTAAGCGTTGCTTTCGTGTCCCACGACTCTTGGCTCTGTCTACCCCGTAAGGAATAAAAACGGTATTTAACAATTAGAATTTTACTGTCAGATATGTGAAACAGGTTTTACAATATTATTTGTTTAATAAAATAACAAGCGTTGAAAACTTATTTCAGGGATTTTTTTTTTTTATATAAAATCAAAACAATATATTCGTATTCTTTGATATGTGCGGAAATATAACAAAGATGGCGCCACTATGTTTAGTTGAATGTAGTTTTTGTATCGGATAATGTTAGTGGAGTTTTTGGCCGCCACGCTCGTCTTTCCGCACGTATTAAATTTAGTGTATCTACTAAGTGTCTTCATGTTTAAGTGCCCCAAGCCTATAGTAATGGCTGTAGAAATCTGGCTAGCTGAATTTAGAATAATTATTAAGTGCATGCGCCGAAAATGATGAAATATTAAAGATGGAAACGATTTAAAATAAATATTTCAACGGTTGGTTTTTGGAGAAAGGGCAGTAATTACTAACATTGATAGGCTAGCTTTTAATCTGCGTATAAATCCTTAAAAGCCCGGCAACGCTTCTGTGAACCTCCGGGTGTTGCAGGTGTCTATGGCCGGAAATGGATATGTGCCCGGGGAATTAGAGAAAATAAAGCACGACTGCCATACATATTTTTAAAATATGAAATATTTTTTTATATATATCCGGTATAGAATTATTAGCCTGTCTTAATACCTCGCACATTCTATGCATTTAGGAGATTTTAGTAAAAAAATTACATATATACATAAAAACTGACATAACATTTATTTTTTCGGGCAGCCGTGTACATAGAAACCTTGTAGAGAAAATTGGAGTTTGGTTAATAGCTTCTAATAAAGCTTAATTTAAACAATATGCTTTGTCCCTACATTTCTTTCTATTTGATATTGAAAGAACGGGACAGAAAATGTATAAACTAAAGCATATTTTAATTATTCGTTAACATTTTTATAGATAAAACGATCGATGTGTAATTATGTTACTACAATATTTTTTCACTCGCTGTTTTTCTGAAGTTGTAGCAATACTGCAATTAATTTATTTAGTTCATGGATATTGAAGTTTAAATTGTATCATTTGTAACAATGAACGCTACGCGAAATGTCCTTTCCCCAAAACGTCGAACGTCATATTCTCAGAATGACATATTCCGAAATTCGTTTGAAAGCAATTTTGTTGTTAATAAAACTTGAAAGAAGTTTACATACATTCATATGATCAAGTCTTTTCCCCATAGGCGTAGGCAGAGACTACATTCTACAAAGATTAATTAATGAAATTTAAAAAAAAAACAATAGATATTAAGTACGCTTTTAAAGAGTAATAATAATAATATGTAAATCTGAGCAGTCACTTGGAGAAAGTGACATTTTGAGACTCGACATTTTAAAAAAAGGACATTCTGCGCCAGCGACCGCATAATAAAGACTGCTAATTGTCATACTACTAATTGAGACGATAGGATATTAGATCAATATAGATTGTCTATGGCCAACAGTACAAGCTGTTGCAAATTTTATTCTTAGTTCAAGATTTGATTTCGAACGGCTAGTTTTAAAATAGAATTAGATGAGCCGAGTTCACTGATTATCTAAACGAGTGATTAAAACTTAAACAGCTGATTAAATATATTTTCGTGTTCACCACACGTTAACCAACGATTATTCCTATGATCGCCAGTTTAAATGAGCGTTGAGATTTGATCGTCCGTTTAGTAAATCATCCGATTAGATCAAGTCGGTGTACTCGGGCCTTAGATGGATTAATTTAGCGTATTTTGTAAATATTTCTTTTTGTTTGTGTATTTAGTATAATGATTTTTGGTTGGAACAAAAGAACTATGGTAACATTATGATGGTAAGAAGCTAAAATTATTATATAACTGTGTAATTCTTCGATGAAGATGCTGAATACATACTTTGGAAGTAAACTTGTTTTATTTTTTGTTATTTCCTACAAAATACTGGTCTAAATAAATAATAAATATATATAGGCAATTCCCACAGATTGAGTTAGCCCCAAACTAAGTTCGAAACTTGTGTTATGGGATACTATATTTTATAATAAATGCATATATGTATATGTAGATAAACATCCAAGACCCAGGCCAATCAGAAAAAGGTCATTTTCCATCATGACCTGACCGGTGATCGAAATTTTTTCTACATAAACTTAAGAAAAATTGGGCGAAACCGCGGGAGGTCGCTAATAGGAATAATTAAAATACAGGTGTTAATTCAGTGCATTTATTTCTCGTTAATTTTAAATATGAGCGTAAATATCAATAATATAATTGTAAATATAATAAACTGAGCAAAAAAATGTTGTTATTGCTAATTTGCCTTACCACTGATTTTTGGTTGACACATTTATACTAATATCTATACTAATTAAAGCATGTCTGTTTGTTTTGTTGAACGCAATTATCTTAGGAACTACAAGACCGAAAAAAAAAATCCCATTTTCATTTTGATAGTCCATTTATGGAGGGAGGCTATAGATTGCTTTTATCTCAAAATTCCCGCGAGAAAATGAACGGGACGGCCGCTAGTTGTAATAATTATTTTATTGCCAATTTAGGATTTCCCGGAAGTAGCAAAAAATCAAAGGGCTTGAAACATGAATTCTTATAGGCTATCAATGGGCTAGCAACCTGTCACTTCTGAATCTGCATTCCACCAATAAACCCACCATTTTACTAAGCGTGACCTTGGCTCTGTCTACCACGTCTAAAGGAATGAAGACGTGTATATTAAAAAATTATAGTCTTACTCTTCTTATCTATGATTTACTGGACACAGCAAGTGACAGGATGTGTTAACAGATAATCAAGCAACACGGGGGTGCCGGCAGCCACCTCCAGCTGTAGTGGTTCCGGTTCCGAACCAGATGATGACACTGACATCTTCTCTGTTGTCAAGAGCATATCTGTCGAGGTGCTGTCGTCCGGTGGGTTGTCTATGAATACCTGGCAAAATAGTCATGGTATGAGTTTGCAAAAAAAAAATTAATACACCTTTTTTTAATTTCATAAACTGAAAATGAAGAAAAAAAAGACTATAATGACAGTTTTATGATAATAATAATCAAGAGCGAAAGAAATTGTCTACAGCTAATACTAGCTTATGCCCGCGACTTCGTCCGCGCCTAAGTATTATTTTCAATATCTAGGGTTCTAAGCGGCGTATCAAGATTAAACCTACGCTATTTTTTAAGTCAGACCTTCTACGGTACAACAGTGAAAACTGCATCAAATTCCAGTAGTTTTTGTGTAATGTGCATACAATACAATGCAAACCTACAGACAAACAAAATCTCTTAAAAACAATCGTTTTGGCTTCTATACGCCTTATAAAGAGCCCCTATATATTTTTTTCTTAAATATCTCCCATGTACAGACATAGCTCAGTTACAATTTTATTATTTGCATAGATTTTTGGAAAAAAAATCTTGTCAATATATATGATTAAGCACTTCAACTCCGTGGCGTTTTGTGGTTAAGATGACTGTCCGCTACTAAGACGATCCCGGGTTCAAATTCTTGACTAACATTATATTTAAAGTTAACTATCTATACTCATATTATAAAGAGGTAAAGTTTGTAACTTTGATTGTTTGTAAGGGCTAATCTTCGTATATACTGAACCGATTACGAAAATTCTTTCACAATCAGAGAGCTACCCTATTCTGGAGTGCTGTAGGCTATATTTTACGCACAACGAAGTGGGCACGGGTCGGCTAATGAATAAAAAATATCACATCAAAATATCCGACCTCATCATCATCGTCTTCTTGGACGCCATACTCCACGTCGCGGACATCCTGTCGCACGTGATTCGTGACCAGTCGCGGGATGAAGTCGCTGTCGTCCGATGAGTAGTCGTCGCTTTCGTCGCATTCGAAGTAACGACTCTGAAATTATTTTATATCATTGTTTTTTTACATTATGAGCCGCTTAAACAGCAGATAGCTGGCAGAAATAAACTGTCGCTAAATAGTTTAGTTGCCATTACGCCCAAAACCCAAAAGACGTAATGGTTTTTTTGTAAAGTTTACCACAAAGGTACACAACTCAGTATAATACTGTCTCATTTGATTTTTACAAATGAGGTCAAAACGTAATAATCGTGGTGATAATCCATGCACGTGTGAGGTCGAGGGTCAATTATGTAGATCATTCGAATGTAGGTAATAGATACAAGCAATGATGTCATCCTAATTCCTACTTGAAAGTGTCACTAAACAAAACTGCATAATTTGTGCTTAACTTGATGCTAAAACGAAACGTTTTTAATGTCTGAATGTTGGTACGCTTGCGCCATACGATATCTACGTTCTGTTTAGCTAATAAAAGCACAAAATCAATACAAGGAATTTAACTCGCTTAATCCTATTTTATTCGTTTAATGAAATGAACTTCTGCCAATTAATTAATTTTCGATGAATTAACATTAATATTTTATTTATTTGATTCGGAATATCTTATGAAAAATAAATTTCATTGATTTGTAACATAGGTAAATGGAACGTAAGTCAGGCGGGGCAACCACACAGCGTAATTACATCTGTCAGAAATGACGGAACAAATTTATCTCATAAAATCCCACTTTTCATCAAAACAAAGGAAATTCCTGAGAATAATGAGGCGTAATCAGTGACTAACAAATTCCGCCAAATACGACATCATTCAAAACAATTTATACTCGTAAATTGCTGAAGAAAATGAAATAATACTGCGTGATTAGTGTTTGTAATTGTTTATGTAAAAATCGTGTCATTTTTCGACGTAATTGTAACGATGGCTGCAGCTTTGGCGAACGACTCTCCAAAATATCGCAACAGCTTGATATGCTGTAGCCCCAGAACCGCAGAAGTTACTTCCGGCAGTCCCTCCTCATCATCTACTTCAGGCTGCGTTTCCGCTGACGAGAGTTACGACTCAAATATACCCAAATCAATAAAAAATAAAAAACTGAAGATTCACAGCTCTGCGACGCGAGAGGAGATAGAGAAAGCAATAATTCAATGTAAGGAACTCGTTTTAAGTAGTCCACAGTGTTCTGATGAGAGAAAATGGCTGGTGCGATATTTGGTCGAGTTGAGACTACGTTTAGAAGACTTGAAGGACAATGATGGGCAGAATCGACAGCAGGTAGCCATTAAAGGGCATCATTTTGAGCGTCAAGTCAATTCGAACAGCAGGAAAATGTATTGTGACCATTGCAGTGGAGTGATATGGAGTATTGTACAAGCGTCTTACATTTGTAAAGATTGTGGTTATTTGTGCCATTATAAATGTATTGATGATATTTGTCGGATGTGTGCGCATGTCGTTATGACTGAAAGAGGCCAGTTTGAGATGAACATATGTCCGGAAAGAGGCTTAGCAGCACAGAACTATAAGTGTGCTGAATGCCATACAGCGTTGACTTTTAAAGACACTTGGAATGAACCACGTTTATGTGACTATACCGGCCTATATTTCTGCACGACTTGCCATTGGAATGATTTGTCAGCAATACCAGCGAGAGTTGTACATAATTGGGACTGGGAGAAACGGTATGTTTCAAGGCTTGCATACCAAATGTTGACATTATCGTGGTCGCGGCCATATATTGATGTCGAGAAGATAAATTCTAAGTTATTCAAGTTTATCGCGGAGTTGGAATGGGTACACAAGATGAGGAGAGACTTAGAATGGATGAGACGTTATCTTTGTGCTTGTGCGGAAGGGACGTCACTGTTATCCCCGTTATTCGTGCAACTGGGTGATGTGAACAACAAATACAGCATGGCGCATTTGCAAGCGATTAACGATGGATCGTTAGAATCTGAGCTAACGGAACTAACGGAAGTATGTAGAGCACACATAACTAATTGTGCTCTTTGCTCTGGCAAAGGGTACATTTGTGAAATATGCAGCAACAACGAAGTTATTTACCCATTCGACAACGGAGCTATTATGTGCGAAAAATGCAACTCCGTTTACCACAGATGTTGCTGGCTGCGTAAAGGACAGAAATGCTTAAAATGTGTTAGGTTAGAGGAGAGGAGAAAAAATAAAGTTGAAGACGAAACAGATTCACATTTAGAATATGACATAGACAAGTTTGTTGATTAATTTTTTTTTGGGTTGCCTTATGGTGGGGCGATTGACATGTTTAGTTAATAGTACTTATGCCTTAAGAAAAAAATTAAAAAAGATTTGACAAGGAAAATCATGTTTTTATGCTAAACTACTAAAAATAATAATCCATGGGCTTCACACACAGTTAAACATTAGAAAATTATGACCACCTAAAATGGTACCCATATTTTGTTACTAATAATATTAATTCAATGCATGTGTTTTTTATTAACTTACAAAAATTGGAATTATGTACTGATCATTTGACAAAATAAAAAAAAAATGACATTTATATCCTCTTAATTTTTACAGGACTGATGTTATTCCTTTTTTCGGAATTATATTTTATGACAACTAAAATGATTTTAATGTAATAATAATTCATAGGTAATGGTGCAAACTCAAATGTTAGAAGATCGTTTTTTTTTATTTACCTAAATAATGTATAGGTTATGTATACAATCCGAAAGATCAACTTTTTATATAATGGCTTAAATTAAATTTTTAAGTAGTGGTGCTGCAAAATACAGCAATAATTGTGAATAAATAAAAGCTTTAATAAAATAAAATTGCTTAAAATTCGCCTTTTAATATTAACTACTTAAAAATATTTCTCACTAATGATGGTTTTTGTTTCCATAGTTCGCCTGATTCTAGAATAGCTACTACAATAATTAGCTCAATCTATGTATTTTTTTCATATAAATATTTGTCAACCTTCTGATGTGTTAGTTTTCTGTTATTTGTAAAAAATACACAAAGCCTTGTTATTACTTTTTGTTGAATTAACAGCAAAATATTTGTATATATACCTATTATTAGAGTGTTAGGACTCAGTCAAAGTCATAGGGCGATAACGCACCTTGCGCGTTATAATAATATGGCCCGTGCGCGGTGTTGACCAAAATGAGGTTGTACCGAAAAATGTTATATATTTTATCTTTGATTTAAAAAAATATTATTGGAGTGGAGTTTAAAAAATGTGCTTATGGTTTGTAACAGGTATGGATTGAGGATTGAATAACTTTTTTTTATATAAGAAATCAAATTTAGACTATTATTTTGAGAATTGTAACCATTTACAATTCAATTAAAAATAATCAATAACAATAATATTTTGTAATAATTGGTTTGAAAAAACCATTAGTGAAGTTTTATCGTATTGTGTTATTAGCGCTATTTTTGAGATACGACAATATATTATCTGAATTACAATTTCTCGTTTTATTTTCAACTAGCTTTTTCCCGCGTCTACGCTCGCGTTCTATAATTTTCAATGCCGTGGGAATTTTCCATAATCCCATCATAGCAATCACATATGTACGTCCTAAAAGGAGCCCCGTGCAAAATTTAAGACCCCTAGCACTTGTAGTTACTGAGATTTCGTGATGAGCGAGTGTTTTTTGCTTTTATATATAGAAAATAGATTTCTACAGTTCTACGGTTACTGATAAAATAATTTAAAACATTCGTTATATGAAGAACATCAGGCTTTACAAAAATAAGCAACTACCAATTCAATTTGAAAAAACGAAAATATTATTTCCTCGAAAAATACTACAGAGAATAGAATTGAGTGTTACCTACCTGTGTATGAGTGTAACCTACCTGACAATCGAGGCACCGACAAGACTCTCTATAAGAGCACGTAGTAAGTGCGCTTTCTATATGCTGCAAAGTGTGGTGTCCGTGCTGGGAATTTTGCTGTGTGTTGTCACGCTTGCGACGAGCGAGCGAGCACAGGAAACTGAATGGAGATATCCGCCTAAGCGACATGCCCACTGGTGTACTCTTGCTGTCAAAAAAGCATTTTTATTGAGTCTTCAAATTATATTAGTGTGCAATCACTATAATTTAATCGTTTTATTTTCTACTTCGTTAATCTTAAAGTAATTCCTGTAGTTTGTTTTTATTTTTCACGATTATTATGAAATAATTTGTATTGTTTTATTTATTAATATATATGTAGATAGGTAGAACCATCGTGGTAAATACGCTCTACCTATCTTTATAATAAAAGATCTCACTGAAAAAAAGCGTCATGGCTGCTTGTAAGCTAAACGTGGTCTTCGAGCCTCATGACTCTTGATGCTATCAACCCAGTAAAGAAATTGTCTCTGTATGCTGAATAATAATATAATACAACAAATACAAAGTAGCATCGACATGTGACGTAACGAAAACATTTTGTGATAATGTGATCATTTTCAGATAATTATACGATTATAACTTGCTCATTGGGAAATTTAACCAGGAGCGCCAAATATTTAACGATCAACCACCCTGGTAATGGCAAAGAAGTTGTAAATATGTCATTTGTTTTTTTAATTTTAGTAGAGTCCTTCAAATGTAAACAGGTCTCGATCTTACTCTTAATAAAAAAAATGATAGATATTTTAATAAGGGCGTTAAATATCGTGATCTCACCGATCCAAAGCGTTCAGTAGGGCTGGTTTCATTTCGTTGTCCCTCTCGCATAATGTAGTCTCGCTCGGGCGACGTTTGTTTCTTCTTTTGACACCACTATCAAGTTCCAACCTATTGTCGTCTGAAATCACAGGACATTGATAATGTTCACATACTATTTCAGTATATTTTCGGAATCAAATCCTTAATGTGAATTACGGTGGCAGTCAACTGGTATGCATCATGACGAACCAACTATATGCTATATAAATAAAAACTAATCTAACTTTTTTCGACGGTTCTCGATGAAGAATGCTGTGGTAATACTATCAAACTGGCTATCCAGGATTTGTGTCAAACTGGTTTGACAAAAATCCTAGACAGCATTTTAATGCATAAGTATCAAAGGCTAGTTAAGTACAACAAATTAAAATCAATATCATCAAGTTTCAGACTACCAGCATTTTGGAATAACCATTGCTGAGAAGAAATACCGAAAGAAACTCAAGCAGTTTTGGTCCCTATTATGGTATTATACTTTGGTATAATTTATAACATAAAGCTTTAGCTATAAAAACACACAAAACAAAAACGGACCGATGATTTAGTAAACCGTTTTAAATGTTTTACATCCGTTTTCATTTACTTCCTGCTTAACTTCTTTCGGCTACTCCTAACGAAGAACTTGCTTGCAATATGTTAAGAATATTCTTTAGCAATTCTTAACTAAGCTATTCCCAGTCTTAAGTTCAGTCAAAATTAACAAAATTAAATTTCCAGAGACCCAAGAATACTTTCTGTTTTTGATCTATACTACTATATTTGCAACTAAGTTAGAAATAATATAGATGCATATGTGATCGCAGTCTCCAAACATATGCTCGCGGACCACAGGTTAGGAACCGCAGTGTCAGACGAAGATTTCCACTTGGCAGCCGTTTCGATTACTATATATATATTAAATTTCTTACCAGAACCATCATTATCACAGTAACTCCAGTTTGTCTTCTCGCTTACGAAGCTAGTGTTGTCGCTCTGTCCGTTGTCCGTCCACACCTCACGAGTTGATGGGTTTTGATAAATGGTCTCAGTCGAGGCGTTTCCGTTCTCCACGTCGTAGGACCTTTCTGGCTGTTGGAGCACCTTGAAATATGTTCAACAAGTTATTATACGTTCGTGAATCTGTATCATTACAGCACGAAATACTGTCTTAATTTAATAGTCAATTTTTAAGAAAACGACCGTAGTATACTCTTGTTTTCATTGTAAATCATCGATTACGATAACCATAATGAAAACGAAAATTTTTCGTGCTACAGAATTTCGTTATTGTTTAGCAAGTAAGCGATGTTATTGTCTAAGCCCCCGGGTATTGTTCGCTTAATACACTACGTACATAAATTACCATTATCTGAAATGCAGCATTTTGTAAAACTTTCATCTCCTTTTCCACAAACTAATCATGTTAGATAAAAAGCAGTATTTAGCAATTATTGTCAGGAGGTTATTATGAAGAAAATGTTCCGTAAGTGAAGCGGAATATTAGAAAGTTTAAGAAAACTCCAAGAATATTATTAATGTTACATACTCGTATAACTATCAATCACACTAAAGGGTCAATGTCCGTCGAGTTAGCTAAATAAATAATAATGGACGGATTTCCAACCCTTCTAACAACTATAAATAAGCATATCTTTTTCACAGGTTTCAATTTCAAGATTTTCTTCTTATTTGTAAATTCTTAAGTACTAGCAGTTACCGTGGTGTAACGGTTAGCGTACTTGATCGATACTCGAGGAGGTCCCGAGTTCGATCCCTCGATCCCTAACTCAACGATATTATATTTTATAATAATTACATATATAGAAATATAATAATAAATACATTCAAGACCCAGGCCAATCAAAAAGAGATCATTTTTAATCATGATCTGACTGAGATAAGATCTCCTGGTAAAGAAGCAAGGGGTTTACCGCTGCGCCAAGGAGGCCGTCCGTATGTAACATTTATACTTATAAATTTCATAACTAATTTAATTATAAATTTAGATACTAATTTAATACAATTTAACATGATTGTACAAAACTTATAAAATATTTTAAACTTCTTAATTTAAAAAAAAACTAAAATTGTATACAAAATAATAAAGAAAAAATTAACGCTCCTGAATCCCATACTGTCTCAAATAAAAATTTAATGTCATTTCGTCAAAATAACAAACCAACTGTTTATTTAATATTTATTAACTTTTGTATAAAATATTATTCCATTGTAATTATATTATAAAAAATACCTAATTTAATTACATACCTGATAATGAGCCCGTGTGCCTAGGAAAAATACAGCCCCAGAGCCTCCTGTAGCCATTGTAGACTCCTGAAACATTTTTTCGTAAACAAGATTATTTTATCAATGATATTGTCATGATTTTTTTGGTAAGTTGCGTACATTTAGTTCGATTTTCCGTGAAGAATTTTATAACTTACATGCATACATATTTAAATATTTATTTGATCATTTTTAATTTAACGTGTAGTAATTTTACTAGCGACGGTAAATAAATAAAAATATTATATAAACCTTACCTTTCAATTCTAAGCTTCTATTTAAATTAATTCTTAGCGTTTTATAGGTAAATTATAACTTTTAAACGATTCTATGTGCTAAATTATTTTGTAAGTTTATTAATTGACTTGACAATAAAACTGACGCTGTATTGACTTGCGCACTGCGTATTTTGGGGTTGTCATAACAAGGGTGCATTACCCATTTCTGGGTAATTATTTAAACTTTGATGTTTTGCGAAGGACCACCTTTATAAACATAATGAACTCGCCGTAACTATAACACATAGATGAAATATTAACTCAAGGATACTGTATTTAATAACTAATACATATATATATATATAGGTAAACGTCCAACGAGCCAATCATAAAAATATATTTTTTCATCTGGGCCTAACGAGGAATCGAACAATGGATCTCTTACTCGTAGACAGGCATTTTAACCATTACACTATGAAGTTCGTCAAAATCGACCATGTACCTACGAATTATATTTATCGGGCTATTTTAATATAGTTATTCTCACAAGTTTTGATTTTAACAGTTTATTTTTGTTCATAATAAAATAATCAATACTTGTAAGTTAGTCTTCACAATTTTATAAATAAATGATGACTGGTCCTATAACGGTTGTTGTTTTGTACGATGGCTCTACACTGTCTAAAAGCATGATAAATTATTTCTTACTGGTACTTTCTCCTTGCCAATGAAACTAACTTAACAAGTACCTAGTTAAGCTGTAAGTAAAGATACCAGTAGATGGCGTTATTACAAATAATAAAAATTTAGTATTCTTACAAGATTTTATTTAGGATAATGATTTAAAGTTGTTGTTGCATTGTTTAAAAAACTGATGATCGTGAAAATAGATAAAATTGTTGGTTAAAATTGAAAAACGTGATGAAATTTATGTTCTTTTTACAAAAAGGAGTCAATTCTACCACAGCGGTGCTGTAAGCAGTCATTATCAAGTTCAAGCATTCGTCATTCTAAAGTGTCGCGGGTATCCAAATACAGTCTAGCAATTTCTTCTAGTCGACAGAATGGCAAATGTTGAAGTTTTGTTCTTATGCGACATGAATTAAGGTCTAAATTTGGGTGTAATGTGCAATTGATTGAAGTGGCTGCACTGAACCACTATACCGTGTGGCTACGGACTCCCTGGGCGAATCTGACACTGTTCGCCTTAAGTACTTACTGTGCTGGAAACTCTGATAGCGCGATTCAGAAATGCAGTGTAGAGAGATATACAGAGTCACACATTCAGTATTTAAAGTTTTATTATAATTTATTTTTGATGATTTAAGTGCGTTTCAATTCAATCAAGCTTGATGGGAAGCAGCAATGAAGTCTAAGGCATAGGTGGAATATGCAGACTCAAGTTCAGCCTATTCACTCTTGCCTTTAAAATCTGCAAATTTTTATCCTCTTACCAGATTCCTATTGGTATTTTTCAGCTAATTTCAAAATAAATAAATACTTGTTACATACTCTCTCTCGTCTAGCTGTTAAGCTTAATTTGAAGTTAAAATGTAAATATATTAATATTTTAGGCTTTTTTAGGAGTCGGTCTTTCTTTTTATGTCGATGCAACTCTGTAATAACAAAGTAATATGATTACAAGCCAAGTCAACACCCGCAGGTTTACAGAAGCGTTGCCGGCCTATAAAAAATTTGTGGGAGTGTGGTACTTCCCCGGACTTGCAGACTAAAAAAGCAAACAGCCGGCTCCATACCACTACAAAAAAAGCGACTACTTAATTAAATTAAAAGAAATTTATTCCTAGCCATTAAAAAGCCTCACTTTTCACTAATAACTATAAATTTTGAGATCTGTTTTTCATGACTCTACTTCGTGTGCAGAGAGGGTAAAATCTGGTTTCTCTTCAATGCAGACAGTAGTTAAGGGACATACACTGTCTTGAAATCATTCTTACTGACTCTACCATCCCTTCTCAAATATACCTCTAGTTTATTATACATTATCATTTTTGTTTTTCTAATTCGCTTATTGCATTATAAATAATCATAACAGTGATTAATATATTGATCTGAGGCGTAACATTCAATTAAATTTTATAAAATTAAATTGTAAATAGCTCTACATCTAAGTGTAGATCATTAATTGTTTTTCTATAATTGTTAGAGTCTTGGCGTTGTGGAGTCAGAAAATCCTATTAGCATGATCTCAATAATAAATACGGGCGCAGTACAGCAACAATTTGTTATATTTATGCTGTGTAGAGCTGTTATTTCCAATCATCAATACATATCTCCTTAATCATAAAAAAATCAAATTAGTCAAAATATACTCAAAATACTTACTTATAATTACATAATTGAGTTTGCACTGTTTTGATGCGGTTTAATAGATAGAGTTAGCCAAAAGGAAGTTTTCAACCCGTGCGAAGCCGGGGCGTGTCGCTAGTAAACAAATAATTTTATCATATTGTATACTGCGCCTTAATATTGGTAGAGCAGAACGCATTGCTGGCTCTACTTGCTTATTTCTGATATTTGTTCCGTCGCAGTTGAAAAGCAGGCTGTAACGAATGCATATCTTTCCTCCACGGTTTGGGCTTACATATTTTAGGAATATTTATTCAAAGTTATTCAAATGCAAAAATTTTATCGGAACTTGTGAGCATGTATGAGAAAACTTTAGTTAGGTACTAAATATCACAGTCATATTAAAGAGAACTTAGAAATAGTTACTATATTAACTTTTTTATCCTTATTTATTTTAACACTAATTTTAGTCCGCAGCTTCGCTTGCGTCTAATAAAATAAAGATAACCCTACGTAGCTATGTAAATTTTCGCTCCTTCATCTATTTTCAAATAAAATTACACTAATCTTTTGCTCCCTTTTGACGTGAAAGATGGAAAAACCACTCTTTCAAATTTATAACAGTAGTACGGATGTATGGATTTATGAAAAAGGAGAAAGTAATATTAATAAACATTATTCTTCAAAGTTCTAGAGAGAGAACCTTAACTCTTGCATACGTTCATATTTTTAAAAGTAAAATATAACAATATTTGCACGACGATTTCGCTAGTAATTATGAAAATCTTTCTTCTAGACCGAGAGATCTCGGGTACCATCACCGGTCAGGTCATGACATAGATGTACGCTGTATACACAATACTCTAAGGGTCATGATAAAAAACAATTTTTTTCTGATTCAGCTGCCTCTTGGATAATTATTTTATTTTTTTAAATATAATAAAAAATTGTTATTAAAATTATATTTCTTAATACAAGTCTTAAACTTAGTTTGGGGCTAACTCAATTTGTGTGATTTGTCATTATACGTCTATATACATTTTCGTTGAACTAATAAACCTATTAAGTATTCGACTAAGCGTGACAATAAGTCGTGTCCACTTTCAGGCTAAATAAATTTGTTTGTATAAATTATTCATTATCATAAAGGGAATATGCCTTTTATCAAAATGTCAAAATACAGGCTATATAGCTCAAGATATTCAGATAATGTTAATAACGACGTTGGTTTTCTAATGGAGCGGCGGTAAAATAACTAAATTAAAAACAGAAATATTCCGAGAACTATATGCTCACTAAGATTTTGCAGAAGAACAAAGTTAATGCACCAACGCATCCATTCTCCTTATATGTATGTAGGTCTAATGATGACGCCGACGTTTTCCTGACAATGAGCTTGTTCGTTCACTCCGTTACTTTAATGGAAGAGGCAATGCGAGACAGCACCGTTAAGTAAAATAATTAAATACTTTCCAATAAGAATTTATTTATACGTCATGCGTCCAAAAGCTATCGTTCAAGGTATTTTTCAAACTAAATATAAAATAAATTATTTATATTGATAGCTGTACTCTACCAATTTTCTTTATTAATATATTGTGGTTAACTTTACGATGGAGTTGCATCTATTGTTGTTTGTAAAGTTCTTTAATTGCATTTATTGATTTACTATAAATGACAATTTACAATAACATTAATAAATTGTATATCAAATGATTGTAACTAAATACTGCATAACATGTATTGTAAATGCAGAACAGGCAAAAGTATAAACCCTTTGCTTACACCTGTATTTATGCAGCTGTAGTCCCTGAATCTTTTAAATCAAAAATGTAGGTCATTGTGCTCCCTTCTGCATAAACCGATCTTCGATATTACTCCTCATTCAACGTTCTACGTATTTCCAGCAACCAATGGGAATACAGCGTCTAAAACGCGATGACAAAGTTTTCTCAATGGTTAGCATAAATACAAAACACGTGGCTGTAACATCGGGGAGTCCCTATGCTACACGGTGAACCGGCTTTGGCGGAGGACCGGCTCAAACCTCCGCCCGTACCTAATATTTGTCGACTAAGCCCGTCATGTATGAGTTAAAACATTTGGTTAAATACTGCAATTTCAGATGTTCTGATGCGCGATCTTCAACCCACACAATACCGATGTAGTCACTTGACTCTCTTTTTAATTTGAAGTTTATGTTTTGCTGGGTGTTTGCAAGGTGCAATAAATTTAATAAGTGCACGAAGCAAATTTACTATTTCCTGTTTCCAGTACACTTTGTGGCAGACTCACAGAAAACTATAACACCTTCAAGTTTGTGGTTAATAATAATTTAAATGTTTACGTATGTACTATTTTACACATTATTTATTTTTAGAAATGAAAATTAATTACTCCTGTTCCCGTGGGAATTATGGGATAAAAATAGCCCATAGAATTTGTTAATTCATTATCTAAAATAGAAGTATTTTTCAAGTCGGACTTGCGATTCCTGAAATTACCGCGATCAAACAAACAAACTATTCCACCTGGTAACATTTATTAGTTTAGGACGTCTTTATCTGGGTAGTCAGAGCCAAGAGTCGTGAGACTATAAGGTCACATTTAGCAGAATATTAGTCTTATCTATACATATAATAAA
>JADGIL010021337.1:4005-14185 GCA_020352625.1 Cactoblastis cactorum | reverse complement strand
GCGGGCATTAGCTAGTTATAATAAAGATTCGAATATAGTGACAGAGTATATCTATGAGAAAAATCCCTAGCTTATTTCCTTTCCTTGATTGACTGTTAAAATCGGCGCGGGAAGAAACTATACTCTTGAAATTCTTACCTAATAATATATCACTACTTTTTTTCTTTATTTCTATACAAAAATATGATACGCATTTGCTAAAATGTATACAGTCCTCTTACTTTATAACACTCAATAACAGAGAAAAGTACTTAATTAACTTTAATAATTAACCCTGACATTGATATTCTAAGTTTTACATGGAGTTATTAACAACTAAATAAATATACAGGGACAGATCACACAAATTGAGTTAGCTCCAAACTAAGTTTGATACTTGTATTATGGGTTACTAACTCAACGATACTTTTTTAATAGTAAATACATATACAAATAAACATCCATGACGCGAGCCAATCAGAGAAAGACCATTTTCAATCATGACCTGACCAGGATTCGGACTATAAGATTACACCAATGAAGCCTGCATTGGAATATTATTAGAATTGAAAGTATTTATATTTTAAGTATTTTGCATTAAAAATAAATATCCTGTAATTACTAAATTCATGTGACCAAGAAGTAATTACTATTATAATTTTGCAAGGTACCTACAAAGTACAGACGACTCTACATCTGGACAAATTTTTCAAAACTGTTAATAACTTTATCTATATAATCTAACTTTATCTATTAAAGGTATCTTTTAAAAGATACCTTTAATATTATAGCAATACCCCAAGTCATTAATCACATTGATATTTTGTTATGATAAATATTATTTGTATCTTTATGTAAATAAATAAAGAGTTACAAATCACATTTTATTGTAGTACTACCAATTATGTAAATTAAATATAGAGTCAACATCATGTATGTATTTATTTTAATAATATAAAATTCAGAAAAATGTAGAGAATACCTAATGAATTAATTTATGCATTATTGTGGGTTTCATGTGTTTATGATGTTCTATTGACTCTAATTAGATTATATCATGTGCAACAAACCAAGTTGGAACGCATGCTTGTTGTAATCCTAAAATAATGTTGCGCTTTTTATGTATAGTTCCATATCTGTAACGTCCTGCTACCAAAAACGTAGAATGTGCCAGCTGCTATTCTTCCCGCGCAGATTGTAAAAGTCAATCAGGGAAAAGAGCTTGAAACAAAAATGCTCTTGGGTAGTGGGCTAGCAACCTGTCACTATTTCTGAATTTACCATCCCACCAATAATCCCACCATTTGCTAAGCGTGGCCTTCGAATCTCGCGACTCTTGGGACTGTCTATCTCGTCTAAAGGGATAAAGAAAATATTGTATTTGTTGTAACGTTACACAATATCTTTCCGATACATATATTTTATGCAAAGAAATATTTTAATTGATTTAATTAATCATGAATTGTTGTTGTGTTTTTATCATTCTAAAAAGCAAAAAGGAAGTCAAATCAGCTACTAACCGTGTGGATGAGACCGATGTCTCTCTTTATCATTTTTCTTGACAATGTGACATTATTTTACCATATATGATTGCTTACGCTTCAACATATCTGTTGGCAAGGAATTAGAGCGGCTCCTAGCCGGCACCGGCTTACGTAGTAGCTACGGACCTCCCGACAAAAGTCCTAGTACGCGTCCTTTTATATGAAGCGAGTGCAAAAATTTTGCTATCGCGGTTCAGAATCCAAATTTCACCATTTTTATTCAAGAAAACGACATTGATTCTTTGTAAGGCTTGTTTAACAATCGTTCCATATTTAAACAAGATTTTGATAAGATTTTTTTGAAAACATTCAATGCTATTCATTGATAATAAAATGCAATTGTTTGAATGTTTGCTTTTTTTATGGCATTCATGTAAGTGCGAACGAGATGTGTATATCATTTGAATTCTTTGTATGACGAAGATGTCAGTCTGAAGCTATAAATATGCACGCTCGGACTTTACGCTTTGGTCGATATTCGCATGGCTAGAACGACTCTACCAACTAAACATGTGCTCTACATTTTAAAGGTACAAGAATGAGATAGATAGATTAAACATGATGGAACGTTAGAATGAGATGATTATAGAGCACTCCATTACAATAGTGTGGATACTGTGGATGAGTCATCAATATCACCAAAAGCAACATTTCTTTTACAAAACTTAATTAATTATTTAATCTTAACATTTTATTACTTTTTGTTCATAAATATTTTATTGTTTTAAAAGCAATTTCTTTTTAAAGTTTTTTTAGGGATTTTTAATTATTAGTTCTGGCAACATCGGTTATGTACTTGGTTGTGTAGTTCAGTCGTCTCGTCGTAGATTTGCTTGTAAAGTCGACGAGTTTTCTTATTTGCTGCCTTGTATATAATATTTTAATTCTTACGTGATATATTTTCGCCTAGAGAGACGCATTTGTGCAATAAAATTTGTGTCAAGAATATTGTTGCCATCAAATCATGTAAGTGTTGTTGCAATATGAAATTATAAAATAACATGAATTTATAGAAACACTCGCATTTAGGTGTTGCAATAAAATTGATTTGGATCAATGACGTTTCCAATTGTTTACAAATTAATTGCTGCTTGCATTTGGTGAAAAGAAATTAGATACAATTCGTATTTTAGTGGTTTTACAATGTCATTAACTCATGAATTCCAAGATGGAAGACGAAAGAAATATAACCTCTTTCTGTCGTATACTTTCTATTTCGTCGACGTTCATTCATATTAATTTTACCTCAGTTTTGTACATAATTTACAAATTTCTTCCCATGGCAGATAGTTGAGGACTTCTTTTACGGATTTAGGAAAATTTTCTCAATCAAACATGGCCAATATTTGTTGGAAAAATAATAGTTGATAAGGTAAATAATATGTACTTATAATTTTTTTTCCTCAATTGGTTCAGCAGTTCCAAAATTTACATGTCACATACCTCTTTATTTTTTTTTCTTTATACATGCAAATACCTATTAGCTTATACCTATTTCACCCTTGTAGGGAAGACAAAGATCTTGGATTTAAAAAAATCAAGGAGTGTAAAGTCTAAAGATTTTTATTCAAACAGGTGCACTTTAAAATTGACCGCAACGCTGTGTGTGTGTCTGCCAGTTCACATGTCTCTTTTGACCCGGGGTCCTTTAAAAGAAGCCAAAACTATTGTTTTTAGAATTTTTATCAGTCTGTATGTTTGTATGCGCATCACATAAAAACTACCGAACGGATCTGGATGAAATTTGACAAAGGGATGGACTATGACCTGTAGAATACAAGATAGGCTACTTTTCATCCCGAAAAAATGTACGGTTCCCGAGGGATATAATTTATTGTGCCTAAGCAATAAATGTTTTGCAAAAATCTACGCGTACGAAGTCGCGGGCATTAGCCAGTAAACAATAAATATATATATTTAATTTTGGATGTACAATCTGTTTAAAGATGATTTTTTTAAGCTAGAAATCATGTCTGATGAAGAGGTCCACATGCCAACTGCAGAATCGTTAATCAAAACGGAGTACAGAGATGGTAAGAATTACAAGTTGTAAATAAATGTACAGGAATATTATAATACACATAGAGTTAGCCCCATAATAAGTTCGAGCCTTGTATTATGGGATACTAAGTCAACAATTCTGTATTTTACAATAATGTCATTACATGATATAAACATAAATTTGCTTTCCGCAGTCTGTCTCTATGTATGCCTAGATCTTAAAAACCATGTATTGGATTTAGATGCGGCCTTTTTTTAATAGGTAGGATCCATAAAAAAGGGGTTTTAGCCTGTGTGAAGTTGGTGTGGCTGCTAGTATATAGATAATCCATGAAAAATTAGAAAAGGATTTTCCGGGATTCTACTCGGGATGGATTGTTGGTCATTTCATTTCCAAGCTGTTCCCTTAAGGCGTAGACAGACCCAAGAGCCGCGAGACTCGAAGGCCGTGCTTAGCAAAATGGTGGGCTTATTGGTGGAATGGAGATTCAGAAATAGTGACAGGTTGCTAGCTGATCGCCTATGAGAATTCCTGTTTCAAGCCCTTCCCCTTGATGGAATTTTACAATTTAATAATTATTGATTAAACTTATCACTGATAGAAAAAATTTACTAATTAATTTTATTTCAGGACAATTACAAATTGTGGAAGTTTCTCCATTTAAACAAGAGAAGGTTAGTTGTCAAAGGGCAGGTCAGAAGTACCCTTAACCGACGAGCGTGTATGAAAAGATTGATGAATGTGGAGGAAGCAAAGAAAGTATGTCAGGACCGCAGTAAGTGGAAGAATGTAATCTCTGCCTACCCTTATGGGAAAAAGGCGTGTCGACGGAAGTAGGTTAGGACCGCAGTAAGAGGAAGAATATAGTCTCTGCCTACCCCTATGGGAAAAAGGCGTGTTCTTATGTATGTAAGGTTAGTTATGCGAGTTCTATTTTAGTTAAAAACTTCTTTTAAAAGCTGGCAACGCTTTTGTGACCCGCGGGTGATGCAGTTGTCTATGGGCGGTATACGAGTATAAATGATATTAAATAAGGAGTCTTCAACTAGTCTCGTTAGTTTGACACAGTTTCAACTTGCACACCTTAAGATTTACTTTCTAATACACGATGTACGGAACTTTGTAGAAATAATCATAATAGTTACGATCTTTATCAAAGTGAGGACGATTTTTTGTTTTTTTTTTTTGTTTTCAAAATCAAAATATTTATTCAGAAATTAGACCTTCACAGGCAGTTTTTCACGTCACCAATCATTAAATATTTAAATCCCATTCAAGATATAAACTACCAGCATTTCGGAACGACCACTGCTGAGAAGAAATGCCGAAACTTTTTTTGTTGCTCTTTTGTTTTTGTTTTTTTTTTGTTCGGAGCTGTGAATCTAGTCCCCTATTGTTGATCGAAGCCTTCTTTATGATGATTTCTCAGTCAATGGAGACGCAGATGGTGGGTGAACTGGAGGGCGAGTTGTCGGAGCGCTACGTGCAAGTACTGAACGCGGACAAGTCCGTCGTCCAACTGGACCTACTGAACATGACCCTGGTCAGGTTAGTGATAAGTATATTTACATTTATCTAATCACTAACTAATGCTCGCGACTTCGTCCGATCAATGGACACTATAATATCTTGTCAGCCCCTTGCTCGGTTACAATAAATTATATCCCTCGGGAACCATACATTTTTCCGGGGTAAAAAGTAGCCTATCTTTTAATATAGGTATAACATAGTCTGTCGCTGTGACAAATTTTATCTAGATCCGTTAGGTAGGTTCTGTGATGCGCAAACATACAGACAGACAAAAATTCTAAAATCAATCGCTTTGGCTTCTATAGGCCCTATAAAGAGCCTCTATATTTTTTTTTTTCTAAAATATCTCCACATGTACAGACAGCTCAGATACAATTTTATTATACGTATAGATTACAAGTTCAGAAGTGACTATAATTAAATAAATATGTATGTATGTATGTATAAATAAATAAGTATGATTCCTCCTTAGAATTAATTGTTTTTTTATATTTTCTAGATGTGAAGATGGATCGGACACCACATACAAACTTGTGGCCAACACCGAAGCATCGGACACAGATAATTCCGACACCGTCACGTGTGTGCTACAGACAAGTGACCAGGACGGTGAGATTATTATACATACATACAAACATACATACATACATACAAACATACATACATACATACAAACATACATACATACAAACATACATACATAGATACAAACATACATACTAAAGCATACGTACATACATACATTATTTAACCCTTAAAGGCCGGCAACGCTTCTGTTTGATTTTCTCACAGATCCAAGGGACCGTAGACCTGAGTATTTGTGATATAAATTTCAGCTTGATACCTCCACGCGTTCCTGAGAAAAAGGTTCTTGACAGACGGACGGACAACAAAGTGGTCCTATAAGGGTTCCCTTTTGTACCTCTTAAGGTACGGAACCCTGAAAATTAACATTCTCGTATCGTTTCAGACCACGACAACCAAGACGCGTATGTAGTGATGGACGGACAGGAAGCACCTCTGATGTTCTTGCAATCTGACATGTCGCAGGCCAACATACAGACGAACACACAAGAGCAGAAGACTCAGGTAAGTTTATATAATCCATACTTAATATTAGACGACCTCGATTGTGTAACGGTTAACGCACTTGACTGATACTCAGGAGGTCCCGGGTTCGATCCCCGGTCAGATCATGAAAGAAAATTACCTTTTTCTGATTATTGGATGTTTATCTATATATGTATTTATTATAAAATATAGTATCGTTGAGTTAGTATCCCATAATACAAGTCTCGAACTTAGTTTGGGGCTAACTGAATTTGTGTGATTTGTCCCTATATATATAAATGCGAAAGTCTGTCTGTCTGTCTGTCTGTTTGTTCCGTTTCCACAGCTATACCTCTGGACCAATTTGAATGAAATTTGGTATGCATATAGTTAAAAACTTGCGTTTAAACGAAGCCTGATAGGTTGTATCACATAATTTAACATAATTAAAACGATTTTGTTACAGAAACCGAGTGCAGCGGAGATTTTGGAGAGAGCGAAATCATTAAAACAAACGTAAGATTAAGCATCAATTAATACATTAAAACTGAAAAATTGCTATATTTTATAATAAATACATATATAGATAAACATCCAAAACCCAGGCCAATCAGAAAAAGGTCACTTTCCAAGAATTGCTATATTTTATAATAAATACACATATAGATAAACATCCAAAACCCAGGCCAATCAGAAAAAGGTCATTTTCCATCATGGCCTACGGGGATCGAACCAGGGACCTCCTGAGTATCGGTCAAGCACGTAAGTAAGTAAGTAATCAATTTGTATATTTGTTTCAGAGCTGAAATGATACAGAAAGTCAGACCAAGACCGCGGAGAGGGCGGAAGAGTAAATCGGACTTCCCGGCGCCTCACGAGTTGCTCGCTTCGCCCAACTTCAAATTGTTCCTGTATTCCTGCAAGATGTGTCATTTTAAATGTAACGCTGTAAAGGAAATGACAGCTCATAAGGTGTGTAAAATAAGAAACGGCCAAGTGCGAGTCGGACTAGAGGGGTTCTGTACTATTATCCACGAAAAACGACAAAAAGATTACGTTTGTTGTATGGGAACCAAGCAAACGAGCAGGCGGGTCACCCGTAGACAACTGCAACACCCGGGGGTCACCGAAGCTGGCCTATAAAAAACTGCCCTCCTCAAATGGGGAGGGCGGGGAATTTGGGCCTCCGGCTCTTAAATATAAAATATATATAATAATATTAATAAATAAAATATATACAATAGTATATTTTTTAATTTTGTTTTGTAGAGTCTTTTTTTTCTGTTTTTTTTATTTTCATTAAAGAGTGTTGCTGTCCGTTTACTTTTGTTTAAACAAATGTTTTTTTTCATTGACGATTCGTGCTAGGATCTAGTCTATTTGTATTCTGTACAACAAAACTGTAACTGAATCATGTGAGGGGTTTTTTTAGGACCTAAAGAAGACGAAACGATCTTTTTTTAGAATACTGTCTGTACGTTTGTACGCGCATCACTCGAAAACTAGTGAACAAATTTCGATGCAGTTTTCACAGTAGTATCGTAGAAGGTCTAACTGAAATAGAGCGTTTGTGAAAATGTTTAAACTTTGACTGTTTTTCAGGCAGAGGAGCACTCTTCGGGCAGCAGAGTCCGCACGGGGCGCGGCGGGGCGCCGCTGCAGTGCGCCAAGTGCCCGTACAAGGCGACGTCGCACTCGCAGCTCATGAAACACGTCCAGGACAGACACATGAGTGAGTCTTTTTCACGATAAATCGCATTTTATCATAATTGAATTGAATCTATACTGATATTATAAAGAAGTACAATTTGTAACTTGTTTGTTTGTTTGTTTGTTTGTTTGTTTGTTTGTTTGTTTGTTTGTGAGGGCTGATCTTCGGAAACACTGAACCGATCATGAAAATTGTTTCACAAATCAGTAAACTACGCTATTCAAGAGTGCTATAAGCTATATTTTAACACCCAACTAAGTGGGCACGGGTCGGCTAGTAAAAAAAAATGCACGTTACAAAATAACGGTCGGACAAATATCAGTCAAGTACGTTGACCGTTACACCACGGAGGTCATTACAACATTACATTTGACAAATAAAATTTTTTTTAAACAATTTTTTTCCTCCCACAGACGTAGTGTCCCTGAGCAGTTTAGACTCCAAGGACGTGGACGAAGCCCACGTACTGGTGTGCGGCGCGTGTGGCTTCGAATGCAACACGAAAGCGGAGTTCAAGGTTCATATCCGGGAAGAACACGGCGCCAACGCCGTTAGCGTTTGAACCGAGGACCGTTTGGTGCGCGTAGGTTCGTAATGGCCAAATTTTAAGATCTCCAGCAGGTGTGAAAGGTCCAGATACCATGATGACTGAGAAAGTGCGAAACGTTTATATCTGACTAGCCCACCCGTGCCCACTTCGTTGTTCGTTATAATATAGCCTATCATCTGCCTGCCCTGCTCCCACGTTAATTGGGGTCGGCGCAGTATGTCTTATTCTTCCATACTCTTCTGTCACTCGTCAAAAGGTCATTCACACCCTTTTCCCTCATATCCTTTTTCACATAATAATATATATGTGTTATAATATAGCCTATAGCACTCCTAAATAGGGTAGCTTTCTGATTGTGAAAGAATTTTCATGATCGACTCAGTATTTCAGAAGATTGGCCCTTACAAAGTTACAAATTTTACCTCTTTAAAATATTAGTATAGATAATTTTTAATGCAAATAATCTGCGTTGGAATATGCTAGAAGCAAGCGTTTAATTTCATTTATCAACCCTCCTTCTGCCGCAGTCGGGTAAATAGTCAGCATACCAAAATGTTGTCTCTGAATGACCGTTATCACTGTGTAAAGATAATTATATGGATGACTAGCTAATGCGACTACGTTCGACCAATTGATACTATAATATCTTGTCAGCCCCTTGCTCGGTTACAATAAATTATATCCCTCGGGGATCAAAGATAAAAGTATTAAAAGATATGCTACTTTTTAATATACGGTGCTCCCCAATGTGGGTGATAACGCCCCCTGTGGGCACTGCAGACCTAAAGGGTAAGAGAGCCAGAAAAAAACGTTGGGAAGTTGTGTAGAATGGTGGTTTTTAAGTAGGTGAAAAAATTGGGGCGTTAAAAAACAATTTATTCTCAAAGTGGGCAGTACACAACATTTAGGAACCCCTGGCTAAGATCTTTAAAACTACAAAACGGATGCGGTTTGTTTAATAGATATTTACGATGAAGGTTTTTCAACCCGTGCGAAGCCGGGGCGGGTCGTTAGTGTTGAATAAATTTTTCCTTGTTTTATGGTCTCTCGGGTATCATTTAGTGGCCTATACTTCCTAAATTTTTAGCCTTAGATAGTCGGACGTTAAAAATGTATTTATTTTTTCATTCCATTTTACTTGGGCAAAATAATCATGAATTTTAAAAATAAAATTGTATGTGCAAATAAGAGAAGTATTATCTAAGTTACGGCATAATGTACGAAGTGATTTATAATCTGTTTTAAAAAATTAATAAACACTAAAAAATAACATTTGCTTTTTTTATTATCCTAATTAATCCTATGTACTTATATTATAAATGCGAAAGTTTTTGAGTATGTCAGGATGTTTGTTACTCTTTCACGCAAAAGCTACTACGAAAAAAGCCGATTACGATGAAATTTGGTATTTAGGTAGCTGAAAACCCAGAATAATATATAGGCTACTTTTTATCCCGGAGTTCCCGCGGGATTGATTCCTAATTGAATTTCATAGGGTTTCCACGCGGACGAAGTCGCGGGCCACCTCTAGTATATTATAAATGCGAAAGTTTGTGAGGATATATGTATGTTTGTTTGTTACTCATTCTAGAAAAATCTACTGAACGGATTTGGATGAAACTACAGTAATATGACCTTCTCGTTCGCCTCCCTCTAACATAAAAAAACACAATAAAATACATTATTACAAAATGAAGTATTTATTAAAATTAATTTAGATTTTCCATTCTGCTGATACTTCACACATTTACACAATAAAATCTTATATTTATCATTATTCTAAGACTTATTAATTAAAAAAAAAAAACCAGTAG
>JADGIL010021336.1:0-25869 GCA_020352625.1 Cactoblastis cactorum | reverse complement strand
TTTTCGTCTGTCTATCGTCTTTTTTTAACCGACTTCAAAAAGGAGGTGGTTCTCAATTCGGAATGTTTTTTTTTTATGTATGTACATCGATTACGCCGACGTTTCTGGTCCGATTTACGTAATTCTTTTTTTATTCGACGCAAAATGTTTGCCATTGGGCCCCATATAAATTTTATCCATTTTGGCCTAGTAGTTTTGATTTTAGAAGCAGTTTTGATAACATTTTATGTACCTCGATGACTTTTTTTTAGGATGATGTAATATTACTAGCTTTGTGAATTGACGAGCTCTGTTAGGACGATGACGGTTCCGAAACCCGGCCAAATTAAGATGGATTTTTTAAATACAATTTATATTAAAAAAAATATAGTACAGGAAGAAAAGTGGCTTCATTCTAGGAATTTGAAGATATGCGTTGGACGTCTAGGGTAACACGAATGGATAGAATTAGGAACGTTTATTTTAGAGGTAGTTTGAAGGTATCGGCTGTGAATGAGAAAGTACAGAGTCAGCATGTAACTAAAATGACCATGAATATGGAGGTTTCCGAGNNAAATAAAACTACGTTTAAAAAATCGACTTCAAATGTTGTGCGTATTGCACACAAGAACTAAAAAGAATAAAATAATAATAATTAGCGTTATTTTCAAACAGTGCGTAAGTAATTGTTCTGTACACTCTATATTTTATCACTGCTTGAAGTCGGTGCCTTTGTAATGCCGTAAATGTAGTAAAATGGAGTAATAATACTTCAATCGTTATTACTAGATAGCGCTGCTGTTAATAAGAGGCACCGAATTCAAGCGGTGATAAAATATAGAATTTATATATAACAATTACAATACTGCTGTACCGATTTTGATTTAGTTTGATATAGATTCATAATTCCTAATATTTTTTTTGTCAAATATGGGTTAACAAAGATCTTATAAGTAAGAGCACCATGCTGCGCCGTCAGGCATACAAAAATTAGTCATACAGACTAGACCTTCTGGAGTAATACTATGGGCATATCCAGTAATTCCCATGCTGACAGAAATAAGGCGGCTGAAACCACAGAACAGTATAAGATAAATAATAATGTGAAGTTTGTATTTTTGTTGCAGAAAGAAAGAAGATGATTAGCTCACGAATAATTTATTCGTAACGAAAGTTGTTTAGTTCCTTTAAATCTTTTTTCATTTGTAAGCCTCAGAATAAGTACCTAGCTATTTTTATTTAAAAAAATCCAATAGAATAAATCTATTAAAAATATTTACATAGAAAAGATATGAAGAATCAAGAACATTAGACTAGTTGTATTAAGATTGACAGATTTCTTACTTAAAAGAAATCTTAGGTATCCTTGTTACTGTAGAGAGTATTTACATTTATCGATAATTTATTTTTCTTATCTATCATAGAATTTACTTAACGATTACACATTATCCTTGTAATCTAGCCTATTAGTTCAATGCTATTTATGGGATGACTCTTCTTAATACTTAGTTAATTTTCTTTAACAAGTTTCATGCTTATTTCCTAAGTTATATGTGAGAAAGTCTGCCTAAGCGTTCACAGCTCAACACAGTAATCGATTTGGATGAAATTTAGAATGTAATATTTTGTAAGTAATAATTACCTTCATCGCAGAATGAGTTAAGCCTTTTTTTATTTGCACTAATGGGGTAAAGCTTTTAAAAATATAACACTGCGAAATCCGCTTCGATGGAGCTACTTGAACTATGTACTTATTAATCTAAATTCTTTTGTAATAGCATAATTCAGGGAAACATTCTTACAAACATAAGTAAACGTTGTAAAGGTTAAAAATTAAACCCGTAAGATACACAAACTCCAAAGTTTTCGTTAGTCACAATTTGTTGAACGATTACGTTGTCAAAAATACATCGATAAATTATATTGCAATCGTTATCAGCTTATTTACCCCTGAGAGTGTATGAGGGGTGGAGGGGAAAGGAGGGGGGGGGGACGGTGTCGCAAGAGCATGCGCAGGCGCAGAGCGGCCGGTGCGCGAATTCCTCCGCTGACCTTTGCGGAGCGGCCGATTGCGCAGCGTCTCCTCCGGCCTGGCTAGACGAGCTTAGGCAACCGGCCATAGACTAGTGACCGTAGAGAAGTAAGAAGTATTTTTCGGTCTCTGAAATTTCGACACCTTTCAGTTATCTCAATTATTATTGTGGGTCATTCTAATTCAATCTTTGACCTTTTTATTTTAAAAATACAATATTCAGTTGCTGGTATGATCAATGTAAAAAAAAACTTGAATATATTTCCAAGTATTATCAAGCTGCATCATCTGGAGGTTTTTTTCTTTTAAGTTTTCATAAATAATAACAATACAATTTGTTAATATGTGCACCAAGGCTTTTACCTCTAGCCTTGTATAGTTCGTAGTTTCGTCTTTTACAAAGAAAATAATTTTTAAGAAATGGTTTCGTACTCGAAGTTTTCGTATCGCTTTTTTAGACTACGTCATAGTCTGTTAGTCTGTCTGGCCTTCTGTCCGTTTAAATTTTCACAAAAAGATAATGTAAAAATTTAAAAAAGCCAGCCTTTATAAAAATCAAATGGTTAACTTAATGAAACAGATTGTAGTTTAATATGTACTATGTTAGTTCAGCCATATAATTTAAAGCCAAGTTATTGCTATTACAATTCCTAATCTTTGATGCAGGCGACGGGCTAGGTGCTTTATTCGCTTTAGTTAGGCTCATTTGCTCATTTAGGAAGGTAGCTAGATCGGCGCCTGCGCAGCCAAACGCGCGTTGAGCAACAATAGAACTGCTGCGGTCGGTGCCTCAGATGTAGAAAGGAACACCAGATTTTATCTCATTCGCTCCTTTATTAACTGCCGATATTTATTTTCATCATTGAATGACCCACTTTTGCCTATCTATAGGTCAATGACTTCGTGTTCTCTGTCGAAGTTACCTGCTGAATTGAAATAATTATAAACCCCGAAACACATAATTATTAAGTAAGCGAAAAAAGCTTAAACGATCCGGTAATTAATTCAAAACATTTTGTGGTGCTCTACAGAAAATACTGTCACCTTTTTGGGTTTCGGTTTAAACATAGCAACTTAAATATATATCAAGATATGTTTTATATTTTATATTACTACAACAAAATAAGCTGATACACTTGATAGTGAAGCCAAGCATTTGCTAGTTAAGATTTATCTGTCGGGTTGACAACATGAAAATAATTTTCGTAGTTTAATTTTCAAATCAGTATCTCCAAGACCAAAATAATCGTAAATAGTTATATCTATCTAGCGATTCTGATACCTCAGTCAAATACACAAAAAAGTGAAATAACGCATTGATTCATTATCTCAAACTTTCGCTTTTATACCACTATTAAACATAGAAAAAGTTGTGATAAGTTTTCAATGTTGAAAAAGATATATGTGATAGGTATACGATAAAGCGGTAAAATAATAAAATTATACGAACATCGACACACTTAGTAGATGATTCATGATGATTGCCGAAAGGTAGCCGAGGAAAAAGTGGCTGCGTTGTGATTGGTTGGCGGCAGATAATGAGCGTGACAACAGTGAACCGTACTCTGTTAGCACAAATTATAAATATAGCACAAGTACCACATCAACATCGGTACGTCATTGTAAGGTACATCAGCGTTTGACTTATAATTAAGTAGATTACACCAAAGAAAAACATAACCCTCCATCTGCCGCAGTCGGGTAATAAGTAATTCTACTTTATATGGAAGTAGAATTATGATTTCTTTCACAGGACAATTCCATTCTTGAACCGTACATTCCGTCATTAAGTATAACAAGCTAGTCTTTGTAAGAAAATTAATGATGAAGAATTTGGTGCGAAAACACGGGTAAAGCCACGGCGAAAAGTCCTAGATTTGTAAAGATATATTTTATATGGATGCAGATGAATGCAGCTTTTATTAATTATATTTACTTAGTACTTAATGTGTTTTATTTAAAAAAAAGAATTTAGTTATGATAGATTCAGAAAAGAAACCAAGCTGGAAATCAAAAAGATCAACAGAAAATCCAGAAATTTGAAAATAAAAAATGCGTTGACTGGGTGCTTTATTGACTCAGCACGACTAGCAACTTTCATGGCAAATGTAAATTTCTGTAACCAGGTTCTTTTGTGTTGTACGCCAGCGCCGCGACGCCGCTGTCGCCGACCAATGGCGATGCTCGGTGGGTGACGCCGAATTATCATTATGTTTGTGCATCCACTGTAACCCCTACTTGCTGGCAACAACCTACTAGACAATGACTGCTTTTAGACGAGATTATGCGAGATTTTTTTGACATAAGTATAATTTTTTTTTATTTCTGCGTGTTATACACTAATACACATAATATATATAACAGGAAAACTAGGTAATAAGAAATTAAGGAAATAAGTCAGGATATAACAAAGCACATTATTAAAAAATGTATACCTAGATAATAAAACCGTGCTCGCATTTATTTTGAAAAGGGCGCCAATTTCCGCGGCCATTTTCCCTCACGGGCCAATCACGGGCGTCGCGTGCCGCCCCGCAATACTGAAAAGTAATTTTCTCTTGCTTTGTGACGTGACATGGTAGCTTTGAAAGGCAACTTGGTCGCTATGTGGAGTAGAGGGGACGTATAAATAAAAATTAGCGTTTTATAATAATATTATATATTTTTTTTCTATTTTACATTGCGAATCACAATCAAACTAGCGCTCTGGTTCCTAGTTCCGCAACATCCCCTTCACCGGCTCTTGTTTTTCTAATTCTTTTTATTCAAAGCTCAAAATAAAATTAATCAAAATATCTTTACAAATACGGCCAGTGAGCGGGACGACAAACCTCTACAGTCTACTTATGTTCTATGTTATAGACTTGTAGCTTTTCAGAGTCATAAGTTATGATAATATTCGAAGTTATTAAACTTATTAATTTCAAACATATATAAACAGAAATAAGTACTTAATGAAACGCTTTTCTAAGTATACATAGCTAATATATTCCCAAAACATTATAAAAATAAATCCTTTAATAAAAATAATCTTATATAAAGTATAATGTAATTTTTATATATTTATTTTTAACTAACTGACCCGGAACTTCTGCTCCCGCCATATTTAATTTTTCTAGTCGCGACTGAGGAAATGCCTGTAACCCTTCCGATAAAATCAAATTATTTTCATAAAGTTTATTTAATAAAAACTTTATCCTGACATTATGAAACACATAAACAAGAATCGTCCAATTTGATGCAGTCGTTGTGAAGTTATATGCGTACATATGTTTCGGCAATTCATTTTTATTGGATAATAGATTAATGGCTAATATTAATACCACCAAAGCAATATTTTCATTTGGAATAATTTAAATTTTAATATTTTTTATTTTTATTTGGGATTATAAGAAATTAGTTTTCCTAAGAAAATCAAATAATTAACTAATTTTAAGCATTCTCATTTTTACTAAACGTTTAACCAAATAAATCCTCAGCTTCTATGTGAATTTCAAGTGTAAAATGTAGTTTCCATACCTTTAATAATGCTTCAAATCGGCCAATGCGTCGTAAAATAACTTAGAGATCATACGGCAACGAACGTGAAAGGTCAACACAGGTCGCCTTAACTTTCATTACGATATGAACAATCGCCTGCTCTGGGGACTGTGTGCTAATTAGCTTTAAGGGGGAGCTTTTCGATCTACAGGGTCATAAATTGTTACGCGTATTTGTTGTATCATCCGGTCAACTTCGTTTATTAATTGTTTTAGATTAATTAATTGTATTTACATTGTTTACTTTATTATAATTTTGTATTCAAAGTTGGTTGTATAGGGACATTATCAAATTCAATGTCTATTACTAATATTACGAGTACAAATTATAAAACAAAATCCTTCGGCTGTATCTGTCTGTCTGTATGTTGTATGTCGCGATAAACTCAGAAACGGATATTTTGCGGTTTTCAATAATAAATAGAGTGATTTACGAGGAAGGTTTAGATGTTTATTTTTTTATGTTAGAGGGAGGCTAACGAGCAGGCGGCTCATGTGATGTTAAGTGATCACCCCCGCCCATAGATAACTGCTACACTCGCGGGGTCACAGAAGCGTTGCCGGCCTATAAAAAGCCAGAGGTCCATCTTCCCCGTCCTCCCCAAATGGAGAGAGCGGGGAAATAGGGCCTCTTGCTCTCCCACTCACCGGACGGAACATGGTAGCTGATAGCCGCCATTCTGGCGTCGGTCTTCTCTAGAAGTGTGGTACTTCCCCGGACGAGCCGACCAATTTTGCAGACTCATACAACTAGTAATTTATTAAGGTTTTGTGTAAATTGGTTGAAATAGGACAATAATTGTTAAACATGTTGGAAAAAATCAAGTCACCAGAGAGTTTTCATCAGGAACGCTGTCTAATCCATTTGAGATATAACAAAACAATGTAAGGGAGGAATATTCCTTTTTGTAGATATACAGAAAAGGTCACGATAGTATATGTCTATCTCTTAAGGATAATATACTATTCTGATTATGACTTTTAAAAAAACAGCTCGTAACTCACAACTAAGTAAATATCACATAACATCCTTTGCGCCTTTGTTTGTTTGCGTCCTTGTTGTACGATAATCACTGTTTCCAAAAAATATATAGGCATAAGCTCTATCACTCGAGGGAAGCAAGGCAGGGTTGCTAGTACCTAAAATAAAACTGTAAACGAGCTATATACATATGTACATGGCAGATATTTAGGAATAATAATGGTGGTTGTCTTTTTAGAACCAAAGAAGTCACAACGATGTTTTTTTAGAATTATTTTGGTCTGCCTGTCAGACTAAAAAAATTCTTTGAGGCATTTTAATTAATTCGTAAATAATTTACTAAGTAGTTTTATAAATTGCGAGCCTCCCAGTCTTCATGTTCAATTTATTGGGAAATTAATGTTGAATTTAGGACCGAATTCGAATAAAATGCGTTTTATATAATAATTTTATATAATTATCAGCTTAACTGCACCCTAAGACGTGACCTTTCCTCTTATACATTCTCATAAGGAAAAAATTAAAAATGTTACCATCCCGTTACCGCATTGTTTGAACAGACGCCTGCTCGCTCTATTTCCATAATTCATAGTCCGCCCACATGCCATTCTTCAATACACACGCACAAATTTAAGTAGAGAAAATCATGCACGTATACACTTATTACCATGCAATAGAGGTCATTTCAGCAATGAAACTTATTCTGATATAGTTTCGTAATGGCTGACTTTGTACAGAAAAACTTTACTGTGGAATCCGAATATGATTTCTTGGCATTAAATGATAAAGGTATTAACTATTAAGATTAATGTTTAATATTCTAAAAGTACTAGAACACAAAACGTTACTAGCTTTTATATTATACATTGGATAGATGCATGACCTGATGATATTAAACTGCGACATTAAAAGTTTGTTTAAACGTATGATAAAAAATCATCGTAAGAAAAGTAAGTAAGAAAAAAAAGTATCTTCATGGAATAGAACTAACAATTTAATGCATCTACCGATAATAAATGGATAAAGTAAAATCGAAAAAGAAAATACAATCCATATAACCTGATTACGGTCTGATTTAATTAAATAACGGGTAGACGTTAAAATGAACTTAAATATCTCTGCTATAAATCAAATAATGGATTGATTTTTTGATGAGATGATTAACACCTTTTCTGCACTATGCAGGGGGTGAATCACACCTGCCTTTGTAGAAATAAATAGTGTAATCCCAAAAACAGAATAGTCAATTTGTTGATTGATACACCGATGTACGAAATTTTTTTATGTACAATTTTTTTTTCTTTTAAACTACTAGAAATTAAATCTAACTAATAAACTTTGAAGGTTTTGAGATACATACAGAACATAACAAAACCTTTTGATAAGTTTGATTAAAATAGATAAGATTAGCTAAAGTAGACTTCATTTGTATCGTAATTAAAATTATTATAAGAGCTGGTATGGTGATATTACTTACATTTCACTCAGAAATGACAATATTTAAGTTAAGATAGGTTTAACCGAATTTTACGGACTTTAACAAAAATCCATACTTCCCTAAAAATATTATACATGTGAAAATGTGTTTGTTTGATTGTCCGTCTTTCATGTGAAAACGGAGCAACGCATTAGTGTGATTTATATGGAGATAGTTGAAGAGCTGGAGAGCGACATACATAGGTTACTTCTGTGTCTTTCTATTCCCTACTTCCCTAAAACTGACGTTAGCGAAGCCGCGGGTTAAAGTTAGTAGAGCTATAATTGAAAGGGAAGCGTAACTACCATAACTGTTAAATTAATGTTGCTCAATTAATGATGGAGTTTTGGTGAGTTTTGGTGATGGACCTTAAAACTTATGGCAATAATAACTAATAGTAATAACATTTTATAGGCGGGCGCATGGCGCGCGCTATATCTGTCCGTAGGGCGGCGAAGGGCGGGCAGGAACCGCGATCGATACAAACGCCGCCCACTAAGAGTGGGGCACCTGCTCACACTATTTTTATTCGAAACTGACTTATCACTATCTATTTGATTCTGTGATTGTACATTTATTATGTAAGTATGTAACAAAATGTGGAAGGAAGGGAAGCGTTTTCCAACTGCGGTACGATATCTTATCCTACTTATATTATAAATGCGAAAATTTGTGTAGGTATGCATGTTTGATAGTCTTTCACGATAAAATTATTGTATGGGTTTGGATGAAACTTTACAGAAATATATTAGGTTATACATCGGAATAACATATAGGCTATATGTTTTTATGTAAATTTAAATGGTTTTATTTATGTAAATTATTAGAGTTATACAAAGATGATGTACCGTAGGCTTGTTTGTCTTGAATAGTTCTAAGTAGCAGACCAGATTCCACATGAGCGAAGGCGCGGGCAAAAGCTAGTTAAAAAAAAAACTTAATCGCAAAGGTTTTAAATATTAGATGAATAAGTTGTAAATCCATAAATTAAGTTAATCGTGTAGTTAAATTTTACTTTACGTATTTTCCTACCTGTATTTTTTTAAACACTAGAATTAACTCAAAGAAATAACTACATATGTATCTTTTGTTTTACAAATGTATGCAACGTACTAATAAATATTATATACTTATTAATTGCAATTAATAATGAAACGGTTAATTAATAGTAATGACTTGCTTCTTTATGACAGTGGGCGAACAGAGAGCTAGATATTAGATCAGTTTGGTAACCATATTTATTATTAATGTTGGTTACACATATCGATAACGGATTGGACCAGTAGTTTCTAGCTATTTATAAGCTTCCGGAGTAAGGTAAATTTAGCCTACAAGTAAAATGTCTGTGATATAACGAAATTATAAGGTTTCCGTTTTTATCATTTGGCAACAGAACCCTTGTTTTACACTTACTAAGTTACTGTGACAGAGTTGGCGTACTATAGCCAGTTTTATAATATATATTTGAACTGTTCTTACTTAAAATTTAGTTTTAGGGTCGTTAAGTTACTCAGACAAACAAAACCATACTGGTTGAATATTGATAAAATCACAAAAAAATCTATATGGCATGCAAATAGCACATGCGGTTACATACTTTTTCCAAAAATTCCTTTGAAAAGGAAGCACCGACGGTGAGGTGGTATGAATAAAAATGTAACAAACATTTTTTAAAAATTATCTTTTCATAAAAATATTTGCGGTCCCACGGCGGCAGTCAGTCGATAAATGAACGTAATTCGAGTAATGTTTACATTTCCCATAATTTTGGGTGGCGCGGGGAGGCGAGGGTGGCCGCCATTCCTCGAAAATACAAATTTCCTATGAGTTGAAAAATATTATAACGTTATAAGTATTCTTTGTTTTATTAATAAAATACTAGGTCATACTTTTATATAGTAAAGTAATTAGTAGGATATTCAATATATAGTTTCAATTTGCTATAAATATATCAAAAACAACCAATTCAGAACTTAGATTTGACGACCTATGTGTTACCTATTACACATAGGTATGTGTAATGATACATAGGTCGTCAAATCTACATGCATGTCCGCTAATCAGAAAACCCAGAGCTCGATATCCGGTCAAGTCATGATGGAACAGTTATCACATTTTGATGGGTATGGATCTCAATATATTTAATTTTTTGTCTATACATGTAATTTTAATGCGAGCGAAGCGAGATTACTCATTGTCAAAATTGACTTAATTTTATGGTGCACTTTACAGGAAAATTTTGTGGTTTGTGTAGTGGTATGAGCCTGCTATATACTTTTTTTAGCCTGCAGCATGAATGGGCCGGCTCGTCTGGGGCAGTACCACACTCCCACAGAAGACTGACGCCTGAATGACGCTGACTGACGCTATCAGCCGACATGCTCCGTCCGGTGAGTGGGGGAGCCGGAGGCCCAACTCCCCAAATCAATTAATTCGCTTCTGTAACCCCGCGGGTGTTGCAGTTGTCTAAGGGCGGCGGTGATCACTTAACATCACGTTATCCGCCTGCGCGTTTGCCTCCCTCTTATTTAAAAAAAAAAACTAAAATAGTAGGTTTCGCTTCCTGCCTAATATAAATAAGGCCCTTATAGTTGAATCATCGTCAAAGGGTTTGTTCGTTTAACCTGTAGAGGTAAATCCGTCGAACTTCTATGGTATTACTTGTCACAATCACCTGGTCGCATCTCGTTGAAGTGGGAAGCGGTACTTTCCAGATAGGAACGTAAAGATAACTCCACATATTAGGCCAGCACGTCACGTGAGAGTAGTCATATGATAGCATGTCTGTATAGCTCGCAATGTGCATATATGCATGCCTTTTGATCTCCATTATGTACTAAAATAAATTCTATTGCAAAAGAATATTTCTAAAGCGATATAGGACAACAAATTTAACTACTTCATTGATATTAGAAAACTGAATCCAAAATTGTGATTCATCTATAATTTCAAGTAAATTACATATATAATTCCAGAAACTTCCGCTTTCGGACTATTTTTTAAAATGAATAAATACATATTATTTAAATACATTAAAATTAATACATATTTACCTCACCCGTCACCTCCTGACAAACGAACAGGCATGGTACTTGTATATGGAGAAAAATATGGATTTTAGGATGTATAAAAGCCAAAACTGGCATATTTTTTAATTTTGCGTGTTTTAAATTTCTGAGCACGTAATCAGAATTTCTAGAGAAAGTGTGATTCATGAAATATGGTTTAAAATTAGTATGCCGACATTGTTCTGTATTTGCAATCTGATACTAATATATTTTGGTCTGCGTTAAGATAACAATCCTGGTGAAACATCGTAAATTATTTTAGAATACTGCAACTTTATCGTCCTAACTGGAAGGAAATAAATAATCTGTTTTTTAGGCATACATTTTCTTTTTTTTTTTGTTAAATTTTAATCTTTCGTAAATATATGCGTTTTTCCTAGGCCATCCCATGACGTGTGGTTGGGGTTTTCTGTTGTGTTTATTATAGTCTGGAGACATTTCTGACGAGAGAAGAAGAAATTGAAACATGTAATTAAAAAATTAGAAAATTTCTAAATTTTTAACAATATCATATATGAGTTGATTAACATAACTGTCAGCAACGTCTGTCGCGTAATATATATATCAATAATTATAAACAAAAATAGACAAAGACAAAATTCTTATTTTTTAAATTCTTTGATAAATAAATAAATACTTATAACGCGACAAATCACATAGATTGAACTAACCGAGATAGAATCCCATATCACGTGATTAGTGCTATGGGATTCTTTCTCGATACTATATTTCATAATAAATTTTTATAAATAACTAACTAGAAAATAATCGTTTACCAACGTGGCCTGGCCAGGGATCTAACCCAGGACAAGAGTAGGCATGATAACGATTATACTAAGAAGGATGACATGATAGCATAGATAGTCGTACCTTTACGTATGGGGTAAATAGGTACACATGCCAACATTGGAATAAAATAGAACTAACTCAAACCAATTTTACGAATCATCCTATGCATATTCATGGGTCCCGGGCTCGGGGTAAAATGTATAGCTTTAATATAACATATTAGGAGCATCGCATGTCGCTCTTTCCGTGACCAGGCAGCTTTACACCTGGCGAGGGGAGTCGGGGGTTTATGGGGATAATAGGGTGAAGAGGGGGTCAAAAGCACCGTTTGCCAGCGGTCAGCGGTCAACTATTAATGAATGCGCCCATAATGTTTATTGTACCCGCTGAGCGTTTCGGTACTAATGCTTGTTACTCATCGTTTTTTAAATTAACCGATGTGACTGCGCCGCCATCGTGATCGCTGATAAATCGAATTATTTTTCTTTTAAATCGACCATAGTTAAATGCAATGATAATTATTTACTTAATGTAGGTATTCAGTTTTCAATTGGTATTTATTACATTTTTATTTAATTATTTTATTCCTATTAAATATTATTACTATTGTCTAATTATTAGATATTAATACAAAATTCGTTAGTACTACTTAAGTCTGAAAGAAATGATGTTGTTTTTGCAACTTGTGCTTACCAGGGCTAATAAAGCTCCACCATATTACACATTAAGATGTTGATACCGCCCCGTGGTTTTACCCGTGTGCTCTGTTCCATTTCCTGTAAAAATTATTGAATAAAAAGTATCCTATAGTCTTCCTCAATGAACTAATTCACAGTATAATAACTTTTCAAATCAGTCCAAAAATTCCTGAAATTATAGCCTTCAACCAAATAAACAATCTCTTCCGCTTTATAATACTATAATAATATAGATTGTTTCCAGTCTTATGTATAGATGAACCTACTCGTGACGGACACAAGAGTATGACGGCTCGTAAAAGAAATATACCTAAGTATTAAAAAAGGCCTATTAACATTTTTATGTTTTTGACATGACATGACATGATTGCAAAAGAAGTCTTCGACAGCTATTAGCAGCAGTTACAAAGATTCGTCATTATTTGTCTATTTATTTCCATTTTTCACCCCTGTGACGTGTGAGTGCGGCGAAGCGTCGACCGCGCGGCCCGGGGCTCACAATTATCACGTGCCATCGTTTACACATTTGACTTTATTATAATAATGAAATTATTACAAACATGTGGTCGCGTGCCGGCCCTGCCAGGATCACATCGCCATTACCTCATTAGATAGTCGTGCGTTGCTTCCACTTTTAATTTGATGGCGCAAAGCTATATACTTAGCATTGTAAAAGGGCGTGATTTTTACAACCATCGCAAAAAGTTACGTGTTTCAAAAATTCCGATGATTTTTACTAATCGATCGATTAAGGGATATAACTTTTTGATGGTTCTGGGATACAGAGATTTATTGATCATGAAATGCAAATCAAGCGTCAATTTATTGTTACTTGGTTAACAATGATTGCTACTTAAAAGTATATTTAAAATGACAAAATTCTGAATATGCCTTTAGAGATGGCAACTTATGCCATCTCTAAAGGCATATTCAAGTTTATTAATTGTTTATTTAAATAAGCTTAATTAGATATTAAAATAAATGTATAAATCAATAAAAATGCGTAATGAATGTCAAAGAGATTGTATGTAGTAGAGTAATCTTCAAAACTATTTCTATTGAATTTTTTTGCTGAATTACATCAAAGACAATATATGATATTTTATTGAGAAAATAAAATTATTTTTCGGTAAATAGATTGTCACTAGATAATCACAATGTATATATATGTATATATTTTTTGTAATGTTCTTTTTTTAATTAATGTCTATCCGAAATAATACACTGAAAAGAATGAGCACTACAGCACCAATTAAGAAACTAGACTCGACAACAATCTGGCAAGAAGGGGGTTGGTGGTGGTCCGCTAATTAGCTAATGGAAACCGCGTCCCTCTCTCCCTCCGCTGGTGCTGGTTTCCCCGTACTCGCCTGTAATGGATTGTGGCACGCGCGCCGACTCGTCTCGGATCCGATTGCCTGAGCCGTTCAAATTCCTTTTACAAATTATAACTAGTGACGTCACTATTCTTTTTAATAAATTATTTTTAGTTTAAATATTACAGGCTTCCTCTAATATTCAAAAGGCGTTTTAACGCCGTTTGTCTGATTTATCAGACATGAGTTTGTTTTCTTCATTAAAACTGGCAAAAATAAGTCTTATGATTGACTGTCAATCAATCATAAGAGTTATTTTTGCCAGTGTCGAATATTTATTTAATATCATTACTAATTCACAAATGTAATATTTCATTTTGAGGGTATCCCGTCATCTTGTAAGTTATTTAAATAGAGGACAATAAGTATTAGTGTATGTCACTCTCCAGCCCTTCAACTATCTCCACATAAAAAATCACACGAATCTGTTGCTCCGTTTTGACGTGAAAGACGGACAAACAAACGCATTTCCCATTTACAATATTAAGTATTGATAGTATGGATTATGTTACAGATATTATACATTTTGTAATAAAAATGTATAATATCTGTAAGATAATCCATACTCTATAAATAAAAATAAGTTTAATTTCATTATTAACTTCTAAAGGTTTCTTCTGAACCATTTAAATAGTAACAAATAAAATACTTAACTTTCTATACGTAACGAAACGCTTATTGTCATTTAACATTTTTATTACCGCGGTTTGGCTGCCTAGGTTTTATGGTAAATTACCACAAACAATGCGTGGGTTTTATTTTATTAGGTGTTGCAGTTTGATGTAAACATTTTATAGAAAGTCACGGAGAAAGGAGGCATTAAACCTCACATTTCTTGTATCTTCTACTTTATTTTTAGAATTCCTATATTATATAGGCCTAGATAATTGTTATATAGGCCTATACTCAGACCGCCTAAGTATCGAATATTTTGTCATGTTGTGTTTCCCGAACCATTTTCTAGTTTTAGTAGGTATTTTTCTTTTTTCTTTTCTTTCCTACCTACCTACTTATGGCGAACTTAAGTTCATAAGATGTTAAAGTTTGTGTAATTATGTTTCATTTATATCATTGAATTAGTTTTATAAAAACCATTAAATATTCCATATTAAAATGTTGTTTTGTTTAATCGATTGCATATTCATATTTCAGACTCTTCTCTAGATTAAAATATTATTATTGGTAAGGAGTGCGCAGTAGACACAGTTAATAGCATATCAAGCTATCCAAAATTGCAAATACACCACTGGTGCTACAGCATAAAGACCCGTGCAGGATAACTTTCAGTGCAGCTGATTCATTGACTGTACTATTGATTTCATATTTGCATGAATACAAAAAGATCAATTTTTCTGTGATGCTTTGCATTATGTCTCATAATGATTGGCATATCATGGCAATATCAGCCATAGAACGTAGCGATTTTAATATGAAAATCATTATTGCTTTGATTGCTGGTGTACAGTAATTCCTTGAACGAAGATAAGATCTAATTCTAGAACATAGAAGTGTAGGATATTGACATACTATCAATTATTGTCTTATGTCATTTTGGTTGAAACATAGAGTCTGGTAATGGAACAAACTGTCTAATAGTAGACTGCAATAAAAAACGCATAACTTGTCTGCCGCAAATTGAATGGACTAGAAGAGTAGGTGAGAGGAGCCGAATTAATGTGTGAAACTAGACGTTAACACCGTGAGGTTTGATCCATTTTTGTTAGGCAGAAGAAAGTAGTCGTAAACCGGTATGGGGTAGTGGGATTACTATGTTATATATATACCTATTTGTATTGATGAAAAATTCGCTATCACTTAGCAATGTAGCGCTATCGCCAATAAATAAAACGTTGTATTCATAGATAAAAGTGTTAATTGGATGTCATAGTTTTGTAAATTTTCAATTGCTGGTCTGGGAGAGAAAAAACATAAAATGTACTAGTTGATTTTCTGACCGAGGTCTTAAATTTGCCCATAGATATTGTGCCATCGAGTACCTATAAGCTAAGACGCCGTAAGGTTGGTTTTTTATAAGATTTTGCACTATGATTCAAAGAATAGTAAGGCTATAAAAGCAGTGGATGCAAGTGATTTTGTTATTTATGGAAATTTACAAACAATTTTGATCGCTGTTGTACATAAATATTTAGCTTATCCTCTGGCTAGATTTGAAACACTAGTTTTTTTAGGTACTTACTAATCAGTTTGATTGATTAAACATTATTTTTCTTTAGTACTGTATTAATATGTACAAAACAATAAGTTTTATTATCTTGAAGGTAACGTTAGCAATAGGTTTTAGAGGCCACTTCAAGTTTTTAGCCGACTATTAATGTAATGTATGGTACTGAACGAAATTAATCTTAATTTTATAAGTCGTAGCTAAAAATAACTACTTAAAACAAACACATAGCTGTTCTAACAATACTAAACCACTAAACAAAATATCAATATTCTATACTAACAAATTAAAGCATACTTATTCAATTGTAAACCATTATATAAGTCAATCATTCACGGATCTAGACTGCACAGCCATTAATTTGAGATCACAGTAGGCAGTTTTAATTAATTCAAATTAGCTGAGATAGCATCGGCCGAAGCCCGCTGAAATAAATATTAATAAGGACATTTGATGTAGGGAAGTGAGTCACGGAACTAAACTGCTATAAGTAGTTCTTTTTTAATTAAATTAATTGTTTAGTTAAATTAATTGCACACCAATGTTGTCGTCCATTTTGTGTGCCCCAGAAAGGGCGAAGAGAAGAACGTTTTCCATTTCAAAATATTTAAGAATTTTAATAGCAGTAAATTTGTAGAAACTATAATTAGAATAATATTTAATTCTTTTGATTTAATTTAATAACAGAAAGTTTGGAAAAAATACTTACTTAAGTCTAAAGTTATAAAGTTTTTATCATAATGTTATAATAAGTTTTCAATATTGTAGTATTTTTACTATCAGAGTAAATTAGTGTGAACTCCCCTTCTATTTTACGGTATGATAATATATAATATACTAAAGCGCAAGCCGGTAGATAAATGCAAAAATACCGTGCGCGCGCACTTCGATAGTTTTCTACCCCTAAAACCCCGCCCGCGGCTTTGATTGGTGTTTTAGGATACGTACTTTTTCAACGGAGCTATAGTCACTGAAAATATACGAAGAAAACGCTTAAAAATGAAAAAGATAATATAATATATAACAAGAAAATTTAAATAAATCTAACAAGTATGGATCTGATTCGCACATAAAGTTTTCGTGTTGGCACAAATACGTATATTGACTTTAATAAAATTACATAGAATTTCTGTCTGTGAATAACAATCTTTTTGTGACTTAGGAAATTAAATATTGTTCTCAAAAGTATCACAAGTAGTAGCATTAGTGAAACACAAGTTTTCTTTTTATACTAAAAATATGTTTTTCTGAAATTATTAGAAGAGAGTTTCAAATGGGCATAGAGGAGGAGCGTGCGCGGGCGTTGGCGAGCCGCTGGCGCTGCAGCACTCCCGCCTGCAGCTGGTGCTGTCGGTACATGTACTCCTTTGTCATCGCCTGCGCCGTGAACATCGCGCGGCTGCGTTTCAGGATGACGTTCCGAGGACCCCATAAGGGATCTAACTTAAACTCCTCCAAAAATTGTTTTTTACACGCGGCTACCAGAATTTTTAACAAGAATACCGCAATAATTAAACTCATAAATATTATTATGCTGTATAACGCTATAAAATCGGTCAGATTAGTGTTGTTTTTAATTGAATAGTAAATCTCATTACAAAATACGTAAGCCATCAGAATGCTTGATAATACCCAGACAGTTTTCATATAGCAGCCTGGCTTTATTCCTTGCATAAAGTGGACATCTTCTGCAAACTTCCCCACACCATACCATACGACGAAAACGAGGCTTTCCAACGTGCAGACGAATAAAGATAAATATAAAATAATTTGCCTTAAAATTTGAACGACGGCTAAACCGGTAGTTCCCAATAAAGGAATCGTAAATAAAAATAATACAATCATACCGGCGAAACGAAATAATCCAGGATATTTTGCTACAGTTTTGTATCTATTCATAGATAATTCCATTAAATGCGAAATAATAATTATATTCGTACCCATACCCAGCATAGTAGAACTACAATAAGTCAGAATTAGCCAAAATTTATTACTGTCGTATTCGTATAAGAGACGAGGCATTTTCTCGAACATATTAGACATGTCAGTTTTAATAATTTGTGCGGGCAAGATGGTGAAGCGGTAGGCATAGGGGCAGAACGTCATAGCCGTGGTGCAGATGCAAAGACCTACTGTCACACAGCATATGATTACCACGATCACCGTGTTGGCATAGCAGGGCGCGTGAAAGGTAGCCAGAGAACCCAGGTTGTGGGTCAAGCCGGTCCCGATTCGCAATCCTATAATAACTTGATGAATCATATTTGAAATGCGACATTTTTCGCTAAATATGCTCAAGTTTACGTCCATCGCTTCTTCAAAATATTTCACTACTCCCTTTTGCATCATAGACCCTAGTAGGATTATTGCGTATCCCAATATTGGAAAATATGTAAACACTTCTGCGGCTATTCGCGGCGTAATTCTTTTTTTCAAATTAGACGTATACGCAATTATACAGATCACAACAGAAGACAATAACATTCGCCATGCTATAAAAATAGCCTGATTAGAGTTTTGACCCACAACATAATATCTGAAGTACTGAACTTCCGGAAATGTAAATTGAAAATCTTTGCAATATGAGAAGTATTCATAGGATCTCAAGCAGTCTTCCCGTACAGAATAGTTGTTGGCCAGCAGATTGCAGTCCCTTGTGGTCCACGAGCTTTTACACGAGAAGTAAGGTATAGGACTCTCGAAACTGACCAGTAAGTAATGCAACAGGAACGAGTTGTACGTATGATTGTTGATGAGGGTACAAATTTGAATGATTAACGTGATGTAGCCAATGTGAGACACGCAAGGTCGCACCTTCCACGCGTCAATGCAATCTCTTTCGGTGAATTGACTGGTAACAAATTCCATGTACAGTATAGGTATTCCTATGAACAAATATATCACGCTGAAGGTTATGATATGCCCTAGAGCTCCGTTTTCGACTGCCAAATAAGGCATGGTAACGAAGCTCCTGAGACCCAATGACTGGCACAGAGCCATCATAAGGAAGCCCCGACGGGATATCACTGTAGTAGATTTGTATTGGTACTCCATTATCCACAGAACTATTTCAATGAAAAACTGTTGAAGTCAGATTTGCAATAAAATGTAATCTGTTAACTGTTATGTTTCATAGCCTACTTGACCGGTAAAAAGGTTCAATATACATATCGTATTGTGCAAAAGTTACCGGTACTTATGCTTAAGTCCTAAATTAATATTGCAAGAATTGTAATTGGACCCGGATCATTTATGATGATTTTATACAAGGAAACAACAATTTGGTTGTGTTATAAATTCTTTGATATTTTCTCAGTGTATCAACGTTTTTTCAAATTAAATTTCTTTGAGGTTAAAAAGAGGTTGAACCAAGTCAACAAATTCATCGTCACAGAACTGAAATCAAAATAGCTATAAACTTGATATTTGGATTGAAGATCATACATAATGTTTTTTTTAATTCTACCCTTAAATGCAAAATATGGCAGAGTAAACTATGTATAAAAGAAAAAAATAAAAGTTTATCCGATCACGGGTTCAAGTTCTTATTATTCATAATTATTTAAAACTGGTTTCAGAAATTTCTGACCTCTCCCTTTCTAATATTTCAATCATTTAATTTACGGGAAAGTATAGACAAAACTAATTCGATAGTTCGTCACGAAGAATAATCAGCCGTTTACGTTGTTGTAAGATGCACAACTTCAATAAGCTAAGATTTTAGTGACCAGGTTTCGAATCCTGAGTGAGTTTTACACTTTTTTTCTTCAATATGTTTATCCGTTATTTTGTTTTTTTTTCTTCTTTTCTTTGTTGTGAATAAAACCAAAATTGTTTAATCTATTTAATTGTGGTATGGAGCCACTACTTTGTAGTGGTATGGAGTCACTACTTGTAGTGGTATGGAACCACTACTTGTAGTGGTGTGGAGCCTGCTGCTTGCTTTGTTAGCCTACAGCTTGAACCGTTAGACCGCCTGCTCGTTTGCCTCCCTCTGACATAAAAAAAAATTAAGCTTTTTTATTTTGTCTACACGAGTGAGCAAAAATAAAACTTTTTCTCAATAGGTAGTTTAGCTTTACAATATTGAAGCGATTGGCCTATAGTCTAAGATGGATTTTAAAGATTGTAAAATGTGCCCTTTTTTTTTAAATTTCAATTAAAATATTACGCTGCTTTCAAGGTGCTTTCCTTTTGTTCGGTATTATTCTTAACTAATTAAATAGGTATGTTAATTTCACCATTTTATATAGATTATAATTGTACTGTACATTATATGAATCAAACAAATACTAAATATAATAGATATTATAGATTTGAAATAATATACCACTTTATAAAGTGGGCCCGGGTCAGCTAATATTTAATGTTTAAATTTGAATAAAAATCTGAAAAGAACAATTAATATTTTAAATTTTGTGGCAGATTGCGCTATTTTATCAAACGCAGAGAGATCAACAGCTTACTACCTAAAAAGTAACATAAATAAAGGAAGGAACCTACTATGTACTTACCTATGAATGACTACGCGAAGGAATGTGCCGCACGCGACTACACACACAGGAAACTTTTGGTACATGCATATGAAAAAGCAGACGCACACCAGCCCGTCAAAAACAAGTTACTCCATACACAAACAATCATAACGTCTGCATTCACGCACACACCAAAATATCTACTTTGGATATTCAATGACAAAAGTTCAATTATTAGCTTGCAAAAAATAAAATCTTAAATATATGTTATAGTATACACAAGTAAATGTACTAAAATTAGGTATTCTCGTTTTTATTCGTAGTAATCGTGTGTTTAAAATCTTTTATATCGTCCATCGAGACATCATCAAGCCTGAACTGATCAAAACTACTAAGTCAGTAAAATAACATGCTAATAACAAACGCCTAGTACAGTATATGTATATGTAATACCGTCTATATGATGTAGTCCATAAAGCGTGTTATGTAATCTATATATAAAGAGAAAAAAATATTAGATCAAAGTGCAGCTTTAGTTATAAGGAAATTTTATATAATACATAATAACATCACTTCGCAGGTCTAATAAAAATTTTGACATAAAACTTTTGTATTCGAAGATCCGCACTCTCTTGAATGGCGCGGCTCGTCGCGGCTTGCGAGATTACTATTGCCCGTTACTTGTCTTAATGAATGGTGCCTCTCTGTATAATGACCAAAAAATTTTTGACGATACGTGGTTTCGTTTAAAAATGTCTTCCGACATGAAGACCAATTTTGGTGAAAGAATAATTGCCAAAACGGACATATTGTTTTTTAGATCGCTGGTTTTTGTCTGATTTGATATGGCCAATATATAATACGAGTAAATAGATATGTTCTTTACGATGTCTCGATTAGATTTAGACTGGGAACGCCCTCAGAAGAAAATTTATTAATTATGCAAAAGACTGCATCAAATTCCATTTTATCCCTTACGTCGCTTGATTTACAGACCATTTGCGACCCCAAACAAGCGGAACGCTTTGATTTTGATTTATTTTCTTTTAATCTCACAAGTCTATATCAAAAAATGAATAGACTTTTTGTTAGCAATATTTTATGGCAAAAGTATGCCGTTTTTTAAGGTTTTAAGGCTCGGGAGCGGGCCGCCCACGCGCCGGATGCGAGATACCATCGGCCTGCAGCGTGGAACACGATTCCGTCATCATACTATGAATTGTACATTTTTGCCGCAACTAAGGAAGTTTAGATTTGATATGCTCGCACTCTTATGTACTGCTTTTAAAGGGTCATTGACATGCCTTCCCAAAAATTAGGCTTCCACATGTTTAAATTAATGGCAACTCAAATCTAATGTTTTCACATCGCAAGTGAAATTATAGTAATCTCAATCTTGCTTGATATTCTTAAAGGACCTAAGTAACGACGAAGCCGATAATAGTCTTGAAGAGCAAAAGAATTGTGAGAAGATGATAATTTAGAATTTCGAGTGTGTCGAGTATCTAAATCTTGGACAATTTCCGTGGTGTAACGGTTAACGTTTCTGACTACTACTCAGGAGGTCCCCGGTTCGACCCCCGGTCAGGTCATGAAAGAAAATGAATTTATCTGATTAGCCTGGCCTTTACAGCTATATATGATTTTATTATAAAATATAGTATCGTTGAATTAGTATCCCATAACACAAGTCTTGAACTTAGTTTAGGGCTAAGTCAATCTGTGTAAATTGTCTCTATATATTTATTATTTTTATTTAAAAAAATTTGATCCGTGTTAATAATTTTATGTATTTCTGAGTAAAATACTCAGATAGGAGGAAGTATTAAGTTGCGTTTACATCATGAATAAAAATTTACATTTATAACTTTTTCTAGTAGGTAGGTAATGCTATTTATAAAAAGCATTTCATTAACAATGGAGAACAATGGTTGTAGCCACAAAATGTAGTAGTGACAGACTCGTGCGAGCCGCCTGTCTGTCCGTCTGTCACGAACGTACAATGATCGGTCAATCACGACAGACATGATGCAATACTATAAATAAAAAAAAGGTTACAACTAACTTATACTTTTATTTGAATAGTTATTAAAAGTTAATAAAAATTTACATTTTATATGTTACATGTTATTTTTGAGTGAAGTGTAACATGAAAGCGATCAGTACCTTCAATAAATCCTTAAATGTGGACTTATGAGGCTTGAGTCAAAGATTCAAAATATATATACATTTTATATTGTTGCGTTATCTTCATAATTATATAGCTGAATTGCCAGTTGTCCCATGTTATGTCAATTAACGTAAATTTCTGTAAAATTAATATTCTCATTTAGTCTTCTTGAATCTTCTTATATTCCGTTAAACTTACAGTCTTTTTTCTTTTTTTTATATATTTATAGTTTAGTATGGGCTGATGATGATGATGATGATAGTTTAAACAGATTTTTAATAGCATTACTTTAAATCCCAAGCGAGTGGTACGACACGAGGTAAATACAAAGAATGAGAGACGAAATAAGAACGAAAGAGAAAATATTACCTAGATAACAAAAAAATAGTAGTTGTGTTTTGTCGTATGTATGGCGTGTGCCGGCGCAGCAGTTTATGAATGGATCGGAGCGAGTCGGTGCTAACGGGACATCTGCTGTTGATACCTCATTAGCATGTCTTTATAAATTACACGCCGCGTTCTAACTTGGCCGTATTGACATCCTATAGGCAATATTTTTCGACTCTACCAATTAATATAGACATACATATTTAAGTTTTATCATTAGATTTATCACAGCGATGCATTTTGCTTTTACACAGTTCATTACTTTTTTTTGCGATGGCGATGTTTGCGAATGGTAAGTAGTGGCCATATGATGGAAACTGAATTGATGCCCAAAAAAACGTAAAATAAATCATGCTCTGTCGCAAACTAACCAATGAAATGGAGGTAACTAATTTACTATTCACCTTACGTAAAAAAAATTGAAATCGTCTAGAAATAGAAAAATGCAATCATAATGACAAAAGATTTATATTAAGTATTTAAAAAAGACGATTGGACTAAGTAAGGATGAATGATGAAGAATCATCAGAAATGTATCTTCGCCATTATAACCATAATATTGGGTTTAGAATGAACCTGTCCTCAAGATGATGTCACCTCGAGCTAACAGGCGGTCTGCTCTCGACAGACATTCACATTCAGAAGCTGTGGTACTGCGGCCAGTTAATCAATGAATTATTACGAACATTTTATGTTATAATACCTGCTCCCTAATTGGGGTGTAAATTATGCTTTATATACCAGCTTCCTTATTTTATTATATTCTCGTTTTTATTAAAGTACACAAATCAACATTCATTAAAATAAGAAGAAGTGATTATTGTAATAAAGATCATAAAAAAGACAAAATAGATCAATACAATGGAAATCGAGCAACTCAGTCCCCCTAGCAGCATCTGTTCACGAGTTGACACATGGGTCAGTCTTTGTATACCTCGACGATATCAGAGGGTACAATACGACCCGGTCTACGATATCACCTGATAGCGGCTGGTGGGTCATTTTAGCATTTAAGTGCGCAGGACGTGCTGGACTCCAAAATTTACTTTATATGTATGTAACATTGTATTATGTAATGCCTTATTGAAATAAAGATTTATTATTATTTAAAAAAAATCTTATTTCAGTCTTATACAAAATGCTATCAAAATCGTATTCTTGCCATGAATGATAATCGAACTAACTAGAAATGAATTTGTTTTAAGTTTCAACATCTTTAATTTTATTCTTATAAACCACAGTATATAACACTTTAAATTATCAAATATTATAGCTATTTAAAATTGAGCACATCTATTTAAATGGCGTCTATAATTTTCTTATGAATAATTTTTCTGCTACTTCCAAAGCTCAAGTGGAGAAGAAGTGAAACAACAACCACTACTGCAACATTTTCTGTACACAGTGTTATTTTTAGCTGGCAATGCTGAGATCATAATCCTATAGCCTATTGTATGGAATTATTTAAGAAGATCAGCGCCTGAGTCACTCTGTTAGGTATCATAAAAAGTACGAGTATATTCAACCAAAAAAGATGCAAATTTTCGATTTGTTAACATTTTCATGTTCCGTTTTTTTTTAATATTAGGGAAAATATTTACATAGGAGTATAACAATCATAAAAATTTATCAATTATAACACACAATTATGTTATTGTTGAGTATTGAATAGTTATATACGAGAATTCGCCTAGAAGAGAAGTCTAGTAAGACTTATAAAACCTACTTTTTTTCTAGTAAGACAAAAGGTAGGTTTTATAATTTTAGGTGAACTGATAAAAAGGTTAATTTATGATTAATGGCCAAACTGTTATTGTAAATTTTTAATTGGGCATTAATTTTATACTAAGACAGCATCAATTACATTGCGGAAAAATTTCCCCGAGCACAGGCAAAGCCTCTCGACAAACATTCGGCTGAAGTGCCTCTGAGTACCCTCGACCCTCTTCGTGAAGAGGACGGTGAACTGATTCCCACACACACATTACATTTCAATTTTTTTTTATTTTAGTATTCGATAACGTATTCCTTATACTATTATTTGCTATAGAAAATAATAGTATAAGGTATAATTTACGCTTGAACCTCTAAAACGAGCACAAGTAACAAGCGCTATTAGCAGTCATAGGTTGAATTGAAGATTGGTAGCATAAATTCTAAAACAGCTAATGGTATGATATTTTAATATTAGAGTCAATTACTGAAATTGTTTCAATTTCGTACATATTTGAGTTATGTTATTGCGATAGAATATAAAAATCTATCATTAAAGCAAAATGTAGAAAAAAATAAAAAATTTAAATTATTGCATTTATAAACCTTTATATATCTTTATCCTTCCATTAAATTTTATTATGCTTGATATCTTTAAATTATTTTCCAGTATTTAATGGTTGCTTTCTACATACAATTAAAATTCAAATACAATGTTAACCTAGTATGTTAAAACAAAAAAATATTAGTAATGTAATTTATTATGGCAATAATTTGCATCAATGCTTGTAACGACATTAAATGTAAAATAAGATCTCAAAAACACAGACAATTTGTCCTACAATACTCAATTTTCATGAATTTCAAAACATGACCCGTGACAGTTTCACATTGTTGACAAGTGACATATTCGGGGCGTTCACCACCATTGCACAATTTACCCCCTTGTATATTTAAGACCTAAATATATGCTCAAATGTACTATATATATATATATATATA
>JADGIL010021301.1:9126-27026 GCA_020352625.1 Cactoblastis cactorum | reverse complement strand
TCTGACATAAAAAAAAACTATTGCAATTTTGTTATTTCTGCATTAATACTTTTGGGTACCATAATGTTGCTTTTTCAAATCACTGTCTTGTATTCGTTTAATATTTTATTATTTAGTCGATTGTTCGACAATTTCTATTGTTCGGCGCATACACTTAGTGAGGTATTGATTCAAAATATTGAATTATTTTCATCTCAATCAATATCTCACATGCACTTTTCTGTTATAGTAAACTACGGAACCCTATGCTTCGCTTGCCCTAACATATTATATTTGATTTGAATAAATTAAAAAGTAATTAAAGACTAATATAACGTTAACCTCTACGCTTTATATGTACTTAGAAGACTTAAAAATTCTGATACCTAAATTAGCTGCTATTAACCAGTGTTTGCAAGTGGCCGTTCCGAAATGCTGGTAGTTTGTAGCTTTGCAATCAACAAATAAATAGTATGATGACGATTCAAAAGTGCCAACATTTAACCTACTTGAAAAAAAACTTTTTGATTTTGAAATGAGAAAAGAAAATTGGATGAAATTAAAATGTAAAGCCAATATCAACATCGATCGTCGTGTGCGCGCTCCGGCGCCGGCGGCGGGTCGAGGTCGGCGAAGGAGTCCGGCAGCCGGCGGCGCAGCGTCTCCGGCACCAGCCGCGTCAGCAGCGCGCTGCACAGCGGCAGCGCGCCGAACAGCGCCGTCGGCATCCACCACCGGTACGCCGCCTGGAAATTAGGAGTGATCCTTGAATGAACCGTGAATTGATAAACTAGTCGACAGTTCATGCGTAAACTGTTTGACGGCATGAACGGATCGGCTGTACGATGTAGCCAGTTCACGCCACGCAAATGAGACTGTTTCTTCAACCAGTTTCATCGTTACATTGAAGTTAAAATCGTCGACCACCCACTACTACTGGGAATGGACTAAACGATAAAGACAAATCGTTGTTAAAATCCAGCTTTACTTACAAGCTAACTTAAACGAGGTGAGCGGTACTTTAGACACATACTATTTCCAACCACTCAGGTCATTCCGTTGACAGAAGCAGTTCGAGCTCAGCTTCACAAAATGATTATTACAGTCGCACACGAGTCAGATTCGAGTTCAACTATCGTGAGTTACCGTGAGCGGGGTGAGCGGCGCCAGCAGCGCGCCGAGGCTGCCGCACGTGGAGCAGGCGGCGAGCAGCCGCTGCCGCGCGCGTGTTGGGAAGAGCTCCGCGGTGTACACGTACAGCGCGTTCAGCGACATCGCCGCGCCAACCTTGCCCGACAAGTACAGCGCCGTGCCCGCCCAGCGCCAGCCTCCCTCTGGAAATGCAGACAATAAAGATTTTTGAACTCAGCTATATATTAATGTGTGCAGTTTGTAGAATTTCACAGATTGTAACCCTAAGGTAATAATTAAGTTTCACTATATTATGTTTATAAGATAAACCTATCACCAATTTATAAGGATTGAACAGTTCAAATTTTCACAAATGATGTTATTGAAGCGGCAATAGATGTCGCTTCAACAATAAATACTGAAACAATATAACAAATCCAATTAAAAATTAAAAAGAGGCTCATATACTAGAAATGTGATTTTTTTCTGATTTCATAGATGAATGATACGAAACCCTTCGCGCGCGAGTCCGGCTCCTATTTGGCCGGTTATTATAGAATTATTTCGAAAGAGTCAGCGATCATCGGAGGTGACTCACCTTGGGGAATGCAAGAGATAGATATCAGCGAGACGGCCGTAAGCAGGAACGCGAATGTGAGCAGCGGCCGCCTGCCGATGCGGTCCAGCAGCACCGTGTTGAGCAGCAGCGCGGGCAGCTCGGCCGCCGCTACCAGCGCGTAGTTGACGTGCGGCGAGCCCGACAGCGCGTGCGCGCGCACCGCCAGCCCGTAGAACACGAACACCGCCGACGTCCACCACGCGAAGCACACGAACAGCCGCCGGCGCAGCCCGCCGTATCTGGAATAACAATGTCATTATTAAAGGAACAACAGTACACATCTTATCGCTAACTTTAGCTCTCCTATAGTATCCAAAGTATGTATATTTTCACACTGGTCAAAATAAGTCAAAATCACCACACCGAATCAACAGATAATCCACAAAAATAAAAAGTATTCTCTACGATCTTTTAAATAGTCTGATGTTCAAAAACTTTTTACATTATACCAGTAATTGTTCTATCTATTCAAAGATCTATACATATAAAAAACTGTAACTTTGTTTATGTAAGCTGTTAAAGAAGAAAATATAGGGAATATTATGCGGACCTACAGAAGTTTTTTTTTTATATGTCTGTTAGTATACACGTCACGCAAAAATTACTAGATTAAATTTTATGCAGTTTTTAAAAGTTGTATATAAGAAGGTCTAACTTAAAATACAACTTACTTATACAGCTTATCTTAATACGCCGCTTACAACCCGAGATATTGATGTCGCGGACATAACCTGGTAATTAACTAGTATTTGCGAACTTACTTGAAAAATGCTCTGACGAGGCCGTCTTCGTCTTCGACCACTGCAACCTTGCTGTTTGCCTGCTCCGTCTCACTCAGCAGCATTTTTTGCAAGTTCTCCTCAGTGACGGGGCTGTTGTTGCACTCGGCCGCCTGTTTCAGCACGCGCAGCGCCTGAGCGTGCCGGCCGCGCGACGCCAGCCAGCGCACACTCTCGGGGAGCAGCCACGGGTACAGCAGCAGCAGGAAGGACGGCGGGTAAGCGATGCGAGCCCAGAGTCTCCAGTACCCTGTGCAGTAGTCCAAAAGAGCCAGCAGGATGGCGCCGCCCGACAGTGGTATACCGAGCACCAAGCTAGCAAAGATACGCTGCTCTACGCCCAGCCATTCGATCACTGAAACATCAAATGAAATATTTTTTTTTTTCAAAGAGACTGCACAATATTGTTTTACTTTATTCCTAAGCATATATGTATGTTGAAGCTCCTGCTCAATTTAAATGGCAAATACATAACTTTACAAACAAAGACTTATATCCTTTGTAATCCATGTACTTATACTCTACTTAGTTTTTCTTAAAACTAAGTCCTATAAAATTACGCATTAGCAAAATACCGTAAATTTAAATTGTAATAACATAAAAGAGGAATTTTTTTATTTCTAAAGATTACTAAGATTGAACCATTTTTGTAATCCATAGAAATGTTCGAGTTTACATGAAACCCTCGGAGCGCGAGATCGACTGATTTCAAAGACTCTGTAGTAAATATTTATTAGTTTTTATTACTATGGCTATTGAAATTGTATATACCAACAAAGTGGTCACAGCAACTCAGACAGAATTTGCATTAAATCAAACTGTTGAACTGTTAAAATTATTTGCGTTTTTTTTCATTTTAAGATATTTTGAAAATATATGTATATTATGTGCAGTAACTATTAGAGTTAAAAATGAAAACAAATACATGTCTCGTTCTTCTGAGCTGGTGCTTAATTTCTAAAACTCAATGCACATATTTGAAGGATTTCATTTCACAAAATTCGACAAAATCATAACTCTGGGAGAAAATATACATACATATGTATGTAGATAGACAACTTACTAAGAACGAAAGCTGCGGGGTAGACGCTGGCGCCGAAGATTGTTTCTGCGAGCTCAGCGAACAGGTACACGTGGTAAGACGTGACGAAAGACTTGCACAGCCCCAGGAAGCCGGCTCCCACTGCCGACGTCACCAGCGCTGCGCGGCGACCCCACCTACGGAATTAGGCATTTTGCGAAAATTAAATGAATAGATTAAAAAAATTTACTGGCTCCCCTACATGTACAGAGTACATAAAAAACAGCGTTTTTGTACTAGTGCAAAAAGTTCACTGAGTTATAACCTTTTTGACTTGGCTGCAGCAAGCGAATATTGTAACTGTGTTTTGACAACCACCGGTTTATTTTATTTTTCTCGCATATTTTGTATGTCTGTAGTAATCGAATAAACGTTTTTATCTATCTTTCTATAAAAACAAAAGCTCGGAGTGCTGAAATCTTGTAAATTTACCGAACTTTGCTTTGTTATCCCTAATGCAAATTTCTATTATGGCAGCTTTTAAGATGCTTGAACGCGCACGACTTATTAAATCGAATGTCACTCGATGATGAAATGTTAGAGTTACCTGTCGGAAATGAAGCCGATAATGGGCAGCGAGATGAGCATGCCCACATTGTGGATGGTGCCTACCAGGGAGCGCTTCCACTCTGCGCACGCCAGCTCGAACTGAAAAGGATACGACATCATCAGGGGCCTTCATCCGAATTGTGACGTCAGTCCATAGATAAGTGGCATATTACGAAGATTTGGCAAAATATAATCAAATTCTAAAATTAAAATTTGTCGCCGCCAACAAGTTAAATCAGAAATTAATTAACCGCCTGGGCGAACGCGATAATCTCAAGAACAACGTCTCAGCAAACTGCAATGATGCAAATACATTTATACTTTAACAGTACATCGCTTACAGCAATTTATTCCTTTATCTTTGTAACTTAGTAAGCTACCAACGCAGCAATTCTACTGCAACTCGATTAGGTTAATTAATGCTTCCTGTCATAACATACTTTAGCTAGCACAGACTCTCACAGAGTATATTATCTAATCGTTGCGGTTGGGCCACTTAAAACATTTCCTGATTACTTATGTCTTCCTTGGCTTTTTGATGTCCTATTTTCACTATAAACGTTCGTGTTTTAATTTATTATATTACGATGAACGTTATTTACCTCAGCGACTATGCTACTGTGAGTTCTATACAAGAACTTCTCGCAGCGGACCAGCGTGGTGTTGTCGAAGTCTTGTTGCTCGCAGCCCGCGCCTATTGCTCGAAACTGTAGGCAGGCATCTCCCGGACGGCTGGCCACCGCGGGGGGCATGGTCCACTGCCTCCAGGACGGCTGCCAAGCCTCTAATGGAACCTCAAATGCACCAGATGGTGAAACCTTCGTGTATTCTTCGCATTGTGCTATGTAACATCTGCAGAAAAAGCGATGATTGATTTTGTCAAGGAATTATACCAGGATTTAATAAAAAAAAATAAAAGCACCTTTCAGTTCTACAACAATTTGTATAAATGCATAAAAACCATTGAACTAATAAAAACACGTATCAAGTCATCCCAAATATCCGTTTCTTTTTGTTTACTTTCGCCATTTATGGTGCATTAGTTGTGACGTCACTAATTGAATGCTTTTAGAAGAAGTATTATTTTTCTTGGTAGTTGTAGACTCTTCAGCGTAAGCTTCCCCCAGCGCTCTCCAATCTATTCTATTTCTGGCCATTTGCATCCATTCTTGTCCTACTACATAACAAAAATTTCAAGTTACTACTGTTTTACGATATGAATGGATATTATTTGTATTGTTTTTAAAGGAAAACTGTCAATTTACATAATTAATTTTTAAGTTATCTTACTTCAATTCAATAATGCACATCGTTGTACAAACTGTCCATTTGACCTGCAGGGTATCTCGTCTATCGCCTTTTTACTGCATGATAAGTTTTGTTTAGTCGAGACGCTTTATCTTACACTTACTATTGCGATACCAAAAAGGCTAAGGAGTATTATATGTCATTCAGAAAAATATTTTTTATAAAAACTCGTATTATTGAAAACTAGCTTGTGCCCGCGACGTCGTCCGCGCGTAACTATTATTGTCAATATCTCAGGTTCTAAGCGGCGTATCAAGATGAAACAAACGCTATATTTTAAGTTAGACCTTCTAAAATACTACCTTAAAAATCGCATCAAATCCATTTATTAGTTTTTGGATGATGCACGTACAAATAAACAGATAGACAGACAGACAACAACTCTAAAAACAATTCAGTTTTTGTAAGTCCTAAATAGGCCCCCCACATTTTTCCCCTTTAATATCTGCCATGTACAGACAAAGCTCGGTAAGTTTTATTATATGTATAGATAATAGTCCTAGGAAAATATTAACGGCGTGCGGAAGATCCGCGGGGCTAAGCTAGTCAAATTTAGATTTTTCAATCATAAAATAATTTTGACAAATTGACTTTTAACAACATTTAACACTTTTTATTGCTTTTTTTTTGATTTGTCGTTTTTTTTCCTTGTCATATTGAGAGTGCAGTCTACGTCGGTGAACTCATCTGACCCAACGTCTAATTTTGCTCTTCTATAATTATCCTCTTTATTTATCACCATCTGTTTGTTGCTGAAGCTACTTGCAAAGACAAAACGAGATGCAATATCTGAGAGCACGCCGAGTACAAGACACTAACACTAATTTCGAATAACCGGTCAAGAGAGAAACGAACTGGCTTATGTTGAGTTTTTCAGCAGCAAAAACACCTTAGTATCGATTGTGCTAAATAAATAAAAAATATACATATTCTTGTAAAATTTCGCCTAAAACATCCGGAAGTTTGCAACTTCACAGTAATTTTTATTAATTCATATTATTGTATTTAGTTATACCTATAAATCGCTCTGAAGGTCACGGTTAACGGAATATTACTTGCGCTTTAACAAAGAAATAAATTATTTTTTCGTGTTACAGAAAATAGACATAGCACAATGGTGCCTTTCGATTAGGCCTTAATAAATACACAGCATTACCCGGCGATCACACAATACTGTACAAAACTATTGTGTTTCCCACAATAACTTGTTCATTTTCCAATTACTTTTTGCTTCCATATTTTTTTCTGCAATTTTTTGTGGATTAAGGACCATTCCAGTAATGAGATGTAAGCATTCTGCCATGATCCAAATAGGTTTTGAAACCGGTAAAGGGCACTTGGCATACTGGAAATGCACACCTTTGAATCCAGCTCATAACTTATTCTACGAATAGCCCAGATGTATTTAAATATGCGATATCCAACTACGGATTATTTAAATTAGGTGTACCTACAGATAAATATTTTATACAATTTGTAAATTCTATACTTAGAAAGACTATAATATATGCCTTAGGGTACAGCTAGTCAACGATAAGTAAAAAACACGTTTTGTGTAGAAAAATTAGAACAATCCTTAAATTATTAAAATTTTATCTGAATTTGTATATACATATGTAGATATGAGTTTTTTTAATGTTAGAGGGCGGCAAACGAGCAGGCGGGTCACGTGATGTTAAGTGATCACCGCCGGCCATAGACACCTGCAACATCCGCGGAGTCACCGAAGCGTTGCCGGCCTTTAAAAAGCCCCTACCCTCCCCAAATCAGGGAGGGCGGGGAAGTTGGGCCTCGGGCTCCCCTACTCACCTAACGGAGCATGGCGACTGATAGCCGCCATTTAGACGTCGGTCTTCTGTGGGAATGTGTTACTACTCCGTACGAGCCGGCCTATTCATGCTGCAGGCTAAAAAAGCATGCCGCAGGCTCATACCACTATGATTTAAGAAGCAGATGAATAGAGACTTTCATCAATTGTAAGAATAAAGTATTGCTGTCAAATGAATGAAAAATCTCATCTCTAGGGCTTCCAAGTTTCTTGCCCTAGTTTAGCATGTTAAATACGGCACCACCTACCCACATTTCCCGCCCACGCTCGAGCGCACTGACAGCGGAGGGCGGTTGTTGACTTGACAGCAAGACTGCGCGGCGCCGCCGATTCGAGCTATATTACTATAATAAACTAGCTTCTGCATGCGACGTCGTCCGCGCGTAACTACTAGGTTGACTATACCTATATCTCGGATTCCAAGCGTCGTATCTAAAAAAAACCCTAAGCTATATTTAAAGTTAGACCTTCTACGATACAACTGTAAAAACTGCATCAAATTTCATTCAGTTTGCGTGACACGCGTACAAACACAGATAGACAACAGATATAGAATAAATAAAAACAATCGTTATTACTTCTATAGGTGCTACAAAGCATGAAGTTGTTACATATACATATATTATAACAAATGTCTCATAATAATTTGGTGGTTTGTCCTTATATAGATATTTATTATTAAATTTATTTAAAACATAAATTTAAATTAATGGGTTTATTAGAACAAATTTAAATTAATGTTATACATGAACATACTTGTAAAATAAAACTAAAATAAATATGAAACTTAGAATCAAAACAAATCTATACTTAAAACTAAAACTTATCGAAATCTTATATTAATTATTTTAAGAATGTACAGTTATTTTTTAATTAACGTTTGTTGTAAAGTTTACCTATACTCGGTGGGTGCGGCCAAGAAGACGTAATTGGTGTTGAAGAGGCCGGTGAGCGTGACGGGCAGCGCTAGCAGCAGCGCCAGCCGCGCCTGCCACCAGCCCCAGCCCTCGCCGAGCATGCTGCTCCTGCACCACCGCCTAGCCTCGAGTTCTAACAGACTACCGCCCTAACCCTTCAAAACACTTCGGTTAGAACTTGATAATGTTTTTATAACTAAGTTAATTTAAACAATCAATTCACAATTGCATACGAATTTAACAATACATGAACGCAGACAAGATGCAAAAAAAATCAACGGTTTTATTGATTTGAAAACTTTAAAAATAAACACTGTCTCCCAACCGCTTAACTGAAATGTTGGGTCTTCTCTACGTTACAAAATGCACACTCAAAGCTTAAAGTAATATTTGTATGTATTTCCCGGTGTTCCCGGTACGCGTAGCGCGTGGCTGGACGCGCGCGCGAATGAGCACGACCACGAGCACTTTAGGGAGCTTCAGTGAGCGGACTCCGAGTGACAGGACGCCAACGGCTGTCACCTCGTTATCGGGCGCTGGTCGCAGCCGGCTGCAACCGGTCAACATGCGACGGGTCAGGTCGATTGTTTACGCATATTTTGTAATTACTTGCGATTGTTATGAATTCTTTTTTGTTGGTAAATCGTCGTGAACTTTTGTCGGAGCTCGTATATCTACCTCTATGCACCGTATCATCAGTTCTCGCGTTAATTGTCCAGAGCTGCTCGTGTCTATAAAATTACTTGTTCCGGTTTGGAAACTCGGGAGCACGGGGATGCTCCTTAGCCTTCTTTTGGAAGCAACGTGTGTCTTGCAGCTACTAATTCTCAGCAGCATTATTGTTTATGATATTATTGTCTATGATAAGCTTTCACATGTATTTGATACTGATATTCTCGGCCTAACTTACCGTATTTTCGTATACAGTAGTGCTCTTTCTTTCTATCAAGTTGCTATCTTTTATCAGCTCTATCCGTTCACTAAATGGATATGTATAGAAATTATATCCCCCGGGAGTCCTACATTTTTCCAGGCTAAAAAGTAGCTTATCTTTTATATATTTTTTTAAAACATTATAACACATAGGTTATATAAGGTGATCTCAATATGCGTCATGGTAGAATGCTACGCGATCCCATGGCGCCNNTGGCGCACTCGGCGCCAGGAGTCCCACAGTACCCTGGGTGGAGACCCAGGGTCCCCGTAACTGGGTTTCCCCTCCATGGAAAAAAAAAAAAGGTGATCTCAATATAATAAAAGTACACTATTTCCTAAGTACCATTTTAGAAAATAATAATGATTATTTTTTAAACTTCAATATGCCCTATTATCAATAATAACATGGCTGCCTACATTTCCCTTATCACTTACATGTTTGCAGATAAAATAAAACCTTATTGAACCTTACATTTAAATCATCGTAAACAATATCTTTGTATTATTTTTATTATCCTGTATATTCTTAAGTACTTTTTCTTGTGATGGTAGAAAACTATGTGGTGTTCGATATTTAATTGATCTATACTTACAGAACTGTATAATAATAAGGTTTATCACATTTGAATAATATTTAAACAAATAAGGTCTTAAATCATATTTTCCTAAGCCCTGAAAAATATCTATCATCATTTCCGCTTCCTCTGAACAGTTTGTATTTATGACCATATTAATTAACGCTTTGAGTGTTTCTGAATCCACGTTCAACATTCTACCGTTTTAAATATTTTTAGCAATCGCAAAATACCAGACTTTAAAGTTCCATAAGTGTAATCGTGTCAGGCGTTACGATAAAAAATAAACAGCGCAACGCAAAATATTTCACACTGTTCTCGTCTATCAAATTGGTTAATAATAGCGATATTTATTATTGACCAGCTGATGCCCGCGTAAATTTTATAATATTTGATATATATAAAATTATATACCTCGGGAACCGTACATTTTTCCCCGATAAAAAGTAGCCTATCTTTTAGTCTAGGTCATAGACATTCCGTGTGCCAAATTTCATCCAGATCCGTTCGGTAGTTTTTAAGTGATGCGCGTACAAATATACACAGAGACAAAAATTCTAAAAAAACAATAGTTTTAGCTTCTATAGACCCTATATATATTTTTCCCCTTAAATATCTCCCATGTACAGACATAGCTTAGTTACAATTTTATAATATGTATAGATTATCAAAAATATCGCTTAATCAGTAATTGGTAAGTGAGTACAACTGCAAAATCTTGCGAACTACCTATAAAACACAGTCGACTCCATAAACAGCAACATGAGTTTCGTTTGGTTTTGAGACTTATTACTCATGTCATAATATTATTTTTGCCATTGTTTACACATTTGGTATAAAACAAGGCTCGCGGTGAAGGAACTAAGTTTTTAATAATTCAGACGAATCGCGAGAATTCTTATCTGGAAATGTGACGACACCGAGCGAGCGCACGGCCTGTGCGCCGCACCTGTCAGCAGTGTGCGTTATGGTGGAGAAGCGAGCGAGCGACCGCCGCTCGGGCGCGGCGCCCGCGCAGCCCGCCCCGGCGCTGGAGGCTGCCCTGGACCAGCTGAAGCCCTTCGGCCTCTACCAGCGCTACGTTGTCTTCCTCCTGTGCATCCCCAATCTCTTCGCAGCCATGTACTCCTTGAACTATGTGTTTGTTGCCGAGCTGGTCGAGTTTCGGTGAGACCCAGTGATAAAATTATATTGGAGAATCGTGTAATGTGCTGTTCAGGTTTTATAGTCAACTGTCAAAGAAAAAGTCTAACGTAACGTAAATATGTAATATACACTTGATCGGGAGGTTGTAGTTTATGGTGTATGTCATTACATAGGTGTTTATTACTACTAGGTACTAATGTGTGTATATCACTGCACTTGTTTAAAATGTTTGTGTAGCCTGTTTTTGAAAGAGTTCGCTGAAGCAGCACTACTCACTGTGTTTGACAATTTGGTCCAAGCATCTACAACACGATTAGCTAAGAAGTGATGCCTAGGCTTGCTTGTGCCTAAACAGTGTGGTGGTTTTAACGAGTGTCCTGTATGGTTTTTGTTCTGTTTCATCACAAAGAAACTGTTACTCAGCTTTAGGATGAAATTGATGTTCCTGACAATATAATCGACACATATACGATAGATTCAAAAAATGGCAAAAATTATTTGTAAGTCTATTTACAAATAATTTTAGCCATTTTTTAGCTTTTGCCCATGACTTCACCTGCATAGATTCACTTTCATATAAAAGGATTTCCCCCCTTCACTCCCTTCGGGGTGGAATTTCCAAAAATCCTCTCTTAGTGCTCCCCTACACTCTCCAAGGAGCATACATGCTTCAGCTTCTTGCAATAAGTAGTTTCGGTTGTGCGATGTCTGCCCTGAGTGACTGACACTCAGTAATGAGAGTTTTATATAATATATAGATTAACAATAGTTTACATATAAGCGTTAAGAGCAATTAGTGAAAATTATTATGTAGGTAACCATAAAATAATGTCACGTGCGAAACGCATGGCCAATACCTTTCCAAGAGATTTTGTCGATATCACCTTTAAGGCTATATATATTTTAAACGCATATTTACTTCCTAAGCAGACGTCAATAATATTCATCGGTACTATTCAGATATGACGACATCAATATTATTATACATATAATATGAAATCTAGACTAAAAAGTTATTTAAAAATTTAAATAATAAGTCTTTTTTTTTCTGATAATTATTATAAAATTGTAATTTCAAATGGATAAAGTTTTCATATATTACTGATTGAGGCCTTATTCCAAGTATATACCTGGAAGTTTTACTATAACTGATATTTTTTGTATTTCCAGTCACAACAATAAAATAAAAGTACCAGAACAAAAGACAGCCGCTTATACAGCTGTATATTTTTAATTGAACGTGACACAGTATGTAGTATGTTTTCAACAAAAGAAAATCAACACAAAGCAGTGTTCGGTTCTGTGCTGTGTTGCCTTCGTGTGCAGCCCCATTATGATAAGGTACTAATTATCATTTAGTCTTTAGATTATCTTCAATAATTGCGGAGTCATACGGCGTCAGAAAGCTGTTAAAAATACATTATATCGTTTATATTTTATCATTTCCTTAACAATATAGAAAAATAGAAATTATAAATAGTCTACATAAATGTGAGTCAGTTGTAATTGAGCTGATGTGAAGGTAACCAGAGAGATCCAGCCAAAATTGAAAAGTTTACCTTTTCCTTTAATCAGAATCAATGCTGTATTATTAAATTAAACAACGTTTTTCCAAAAATATCGTTTTTCTCACAAGATTTTCTCGTCACCAGGAACATCTGGTAGCGTTAGATACCTGACACAAATTTCAATTCTGTAGAGGTAACCGTTGCGGAGTTCTCTCATTGGGAGCCGATCCTGGGTGCACCATCAAGTCACGATTATCATAATAATGCCTCACTCACGCTTATCATAATAATAATCATTGTCACGGGTAATAAAGATACATGCCAAATTTTAGCTTAATCGGACACTAGGTGAAAGGCTTGCAAGATTTGATTACAGACATAAGGCAGGTGAAATAAAAGCTTGTAAAATTACTATTTTAAATATTCTTTTTTTTATGTAAGAGTGAGGCAAACGAGCAGGCGTCACGTGATCACCGCCGCCCATAGACAACTGCAACACCCGCAGGGTCTCAAAAGCGTTGCCGGCCTTGAAAAGCCGGCCTTTAAAAAAGTTTGGCCTCTGGCTTTTCCACTCACAGGACGGAGCATGGCGACTGATAGCCGCCATTCCGACGTCAGTCTTCTGTGGGAGTGTGGTGCTGCCCCGGACGAGCCATCCATTACGAAATTCTATTTGGTTAAAGATAAACGAATAGAAAATAGTCAAAACTCTACAACGTGTCGACAGCTATTCATCAGCTGCGCTGTAATCTTATCGTACATTCGATAACTAAAACGTAAACCCACACATATCTCTAGTTATTCAAATATTTTGATACATTGAGATTAAATACGAAACATGCCGCTGTTGCAAGAGTTCTTCAAGTCCACAGCCATCCAACGTGGAGGTAAATTATGACTAAATTCAGTTTAAATTACTATGTATATCTAAACTAAATAAAGGAAATCTGCGTAATTAGAAAAAAATTACTACCCTAAATTAATAAAAGTTATTATTTAAAAAAAACCCCAACTGCAAATTCTAATGACTGACTAAAAAGGGAAAAACAAGCTTTACAATTTAGTTAAATCGTATGCAATACACAAACAAATTTATGAGACATCGTTGTATCTACCAATTTGTTATTCCTGCAATTATTTAAAATATATACATTGTGTATTGCATACGATTTAACTAAATTGTAAAGCTTGTTTTCCCCTTTTTAGTCAGTCATTAGAATTTGCAGTCGGGTAATTTTTTTTTTAATTACTTTTATTTTAGACTTTTTAGTATGAAAAGTCTAATAAAAACAGCAAGATATGTATATATTTAGAATCGCCATTGAAGGGCTTTTATTTTGGTTCCCCACTCGATGGGTTTGAAGGGGAAATTCTTTTTCATCCTTACTTTATGACGTCATAAAGTCGCCATTTTGCATTTTTTATATTTTTTATGTACCCAGTGTCACTCGCACATGACGAGTCCAATGATACCTCATATGTTTAAATTGTTCAAGCCGTTTAGGCCCTAGGAGGGAACATAGAAATCTACATACATACATATATACGCCCGAAAAACATAACCCTCCTTCTGCCACAGTCGGGTAAAAACTGAATAAGGTTTAAAAATTAAATAAATTAAAAATTGTATTCAAATCGCAGGAGTGACATGCAGGTTGCTCACGTTTTCTTATTCGCTGGAAGACTTGATCTTTACCTACATATTCATTCTATTAATTTATTTTTAATTTGAAACATATTTCAAAATTGATATCCATGTTTGGCACACAAGGATACCTCAATTATGTGGCTAATTGTAAAATCTTTTACACCGAGTCATGGGTATTTTACTTTCAAAATAATCCTCCTTCCTCATCGCTCATCAGTACTGATACTACCGCTCAAATCATGACAGCTGCGTGGTACCAGAGTGCGAAGGCTGGCCTTCCCGGGAGCAGTACAGCAACGACACAGTATTGGCCCTACTGCCCAACGCCACTTGCCAGAGATACCAACCGATCGGCAATGGCTCTCTCGACTCCTGCCTGCCCGAGGGCTATAGCCAAAACATTCAGGACTGCGAAGATACGATCTATGAAACTCAAAATACTATATTTGCTGAGGTACTTGGTTTATTTTAATTTTCTTTTCCTACATAAATTTTTTATTGAGTGTTTTGCCAGACTGCTGGAAAAATGTAAATTATGTTATCTATCGCGAAGCAGTAGCTAGTCTATTATAAAAGCGTAGCTTTTCAAAGTTTGCAGCTTTTCTTTAATGTTTTACTAGTGATATAAAACAAAAAAAAAATATATATATATTTTTTTTTTTGCTTTTCAATTCAATTTAATTAAAATGACTCCAAGCCTAGACATATAAAATAAATAGTTTTTCTGTAAAGTTGAGTGTTCGTATAACGTCGATCCTACGTATAAGACCCGTTACCTCAAACATGTGCGGCCGTTCTAGTTCGCGCTGGGCTGTCGGCCCTGGCTGCGCACGCTGGTGGGCTCGGTGCGCAACGCAGCACTGCCTTTCGCACTTCTGCTCACTGGATACATTTCTGATCTGTGAGTAATCATCCTACAGCACGTCATTATACATTTCTACAAAATCTGTAAAATCATAACCGATCCTTTTTATGCATTTTTGAGATATTGTTTTAAACTCCGGATTGTGTTTGCTAAATATTTACGTAATGATATTTCCAGGTGGGGCCGCCGGACTGCATTCTGTATATTCTCAGGCTGCGCCGGCGCGCTGGGCATCGTGAAGGCCTTCTCCTTCAACTACAACATGTACATCACCATGGAGTTTTTCGAAGCCATGCTCGGGTATGGTTTTAACAGCGCCGGATATGTTATGCGTGAGTCTATCTCGGCCCAATATTCCATTTGTGATGAATTAGTAAAAAAGGTGTTTTAGCCTTGTTCAGCTACATGTATCCAAAGATATTTGTATACGAATACCTCTCCTTTTAAAATAATGATTTTATGGCATCATCATCATTATTCTGAAACGTATCCTATAAGCTTTTGAGAATGGGACGACTGAATGACGGGTGTCGGTTCAAGACTTTTCTTTAAGCTTATTTTTAATATTTATTATATTTGAAATAAATTGAGTCTATCTGAAATTTATTTCTTCCAGTGCTGGAGCTAGCGCGACCTCGAGTACGAGCCGCGTTCGCGTGCGCGACAGGCGTGGCGTACGGGCTGGGCGGCGTGCTGTTCGCGCTCGCAGCCTGGGCCGTGCCCTACTGGCGGTACCTGCTGGTCGCCATCCACTCGCCGGCGCTGCTGCTGCCCCTGTACTGGATTCTGTTAGACGAGAGCCCTCGCTGGATGTTGACACGAGGCCGCGGACGAGACGTCGCCACCGTCGTGAAGAAGATAGCACGAGTTAATAAGGTAAGATAAGATTTTTTAATTTTACAGCATTATTGTGAGTATATCACACGATATTTAGAAATAAGGCTTTATGATTATGTTATAAATATTTAAGTTTAAAACGCGAAGCAACCTTCATGTTAATACCCACCTAACAGTCTTTGACTCAGGGCTTGGACCAGTCTTTAAAACATATTTTAACACTTTTCCAGGTCGTCCTCAGTGATGAGTTAGTGAAAGCATTAGAAAATGAAAGCGTGGAAGAAGCGTCAAATACGGACGGCAACCCTTGGCTGCGTTTAATCAAGTCCCGCGTGCTGCTGTGCCGCTTCCTGCTCTGCGGCTGGTGCTGGGCCGCCTGCTCGTTCGTGTACTACGGGCTCACCATCAACTCCGTCTCTCTGGCCGGCCAGAGACATGTCAACTTCGCGCTCAACATGGCTATGGAGATTGTGGCTTCTTTGTTGCTCGTGATGCTGCTCGAACGCGTCGGACGCAAACGTACCGTCTTTTTATCCTTCTTGATATGTGGCGTGGCTTGCGTCGTGCCTTTCTTCATTGGTCAGTACTTTTTATATTACCTTAAGTAATTGTCGATCCATGTTTTCCGCCATTAAAATGATGGCGGCCCGGTCTATTGAAATGTATGTTATGGACCAAATTATTAATATGACATATTGTTATATGGTGGAAGATGTACGGTGGTGGCGAAGTTATATTATGTTTTCTTTCACGATAGAATCAAAATGCAGTAACATTTATCGTGTTGGATTCAGCGCACTCGGGCTTGGTCGTCGGGCTGTTCTTCATGGGCAAGCTGGCCATCACGTGCGCTTTCAACTCGCTGTACGTGTTCACCGCGGAGCTGTTCCCCACGCACGCGCGCAGCTCGGCGCTGGCCGCCGCGTCGCTGCTCGGCCGCTTGGGCTCCATCTTGGCGCCGCAGACACCGCTGCTGGTAACTGTTACTTCCTTAACTAGGGTATCCTTTACGTCATTATAGTATTATATATCTGTTCCATTGCTACCGATTTCGAAGCTCGCTAGAGCTACTGAATGTCTCTTCTAAATAACACATCGATATACTCTCATAATTCGCAAACAATATTTGTTTTTTGATCATATTGTATGTTATATATCGACTATCGCAAAGCAACTAGTAGTATTTAAGTTTCTTTGTCGACTCTGAGCATTACAGCAGTACAAAGGTAGTTAAATACTTATGTATTTAAAAAAGGTTATTATGATTTTAAAATCGATTACAAAATCGATATAATCACTAAATCGATTTAGTGTGCTCATATTTAAAAATATATGCATATACATAGATCGTGACCAACTGCGTCCTTCCTTCAAGGACAACCTTCAAGGACATCATTATCATTTTCAAACTAGCCAGCCAGCCAGCATGGACTAACGTGACTATGTCTTGATTATTCCAGAGCAAGTTCGTACAAGCAGCTTTGTATGGCGCATGTTCGTTATCAGCGGCGCTGCTGATCCTATTGGTGCCAGAGACGAGGCGAGCGGCGCTGCCGCAGAGCGTGGCCGCAGCGGAGCGGCTTCGCCCCCCCACCGTCCCGGCCCCCGCGCCGCCGCCCCCGCCGACCAGACCGGTGCTTTCTGCTGATATGTGACTACTGGCGCCGCCAGCGGAACAACTGGCTAAATACGATGAAACACCAATTCAATTACACCGAAAATGATGAACGTCAACAGCCTTGAATGAATGACGCTAGTAATATCGTCACTTATTATATACATCAGAAAATCGACCTTTGTAGGGATTAACTAATGTAAATTTGGAAAGTTATTCTCGGGTAATATCTTGAGGGGCCAGCTATTAATATGTACTTCAGAGTTTACCAAAGAGATGTATTTAGTATGATATTTTTTATATAATGTAATTTAGACCCTCACTGTTGTACTTAATTAAAAATATTGATATCATGTGTAGACAATTCGTTATTAGGTCTTTTAATTTAAATATTTATTAATTCTTTGGAATTACATTTTAAGAGTTCCACCGTACATGGAAAGTCCAATGCCCTAATAAAAAAATACGTGTGGCACTCGAGGACTGCCGCGGTAAAGCTATTGCATAGCATTTATTCAAAAATAAGAAGATACTATTGTTGATTTAAAATATTTGTTTTTATCTGTAAAAATAAAATAA
>JADGIL010021287.1:10227-20776 GCA_020352625.1 Cactoblastis cactorum | reverse complement strand
TTTTGCAGCTAGTAAATATATATAGGGAAAAATTACACAAATTAAGTTCTAGACTTGTGTTATGGAATATTTAGTCAACGATACTAAATTTTACAACAATACATCATAATGTGTAGATAAACATCCAAAACCCAAGGTCAATCAGAAAAAATAATCTTTTTCCATCGTGACCTGACCAGGGATCGAATCCTGATTAGCGGCATGTTTAATCATTACACCACGGAGGCCGTCAAAATTTACTATTTTATTAGCCAGTGTCTCTGGAAGCAAAATACCGTGATATTCTGAGTGGACGTCATATTAGCGTTTATGTTATTGTTATTATTGTGGTAGAGAAGAAAAGATCAGAACCAGCTGCTTCTTTCTCACAACTCCCGCGCAGATAAATCGCGCATAAATCAAAATCTTTCCATTAGGTTATGGGCTAGCTGTTTCCTATTAACCATTTGCCTACAAGCCCATAATGCAATTGACCATTAGAGTTTAATGGCTTTATCAATATCGCATGAGAATAAGACGTGATACTTATGTCTGTAATCAGAACTTTTACGTAGAATGCTTTGCCTTGACATGGCTCTTTAGCGTGCAATGTTGAACAAAAGCCTGTCCACAAACATTGCAAGAAAATCTTCTATCATCAGCATGGGATCTCAAATGCTGCCTCAAGGACTTCTTTGAAACATACCATCTGTTGCAAGCGTGGCACTGAAACGTTTTTGCTCCTGAATGAGAAACCATATGCTCTTTTAGCCTATGCTTAAAAAAGAAATGCATGTCACAAACTTGACAGACGTGTTTTCGCTCCATCAAATGATCTTTTTTTATGTGACGTGTCAAGGCTCTTTTCGTGACAAAGCTTTTTTCACACGCTTGACAACTGAACACTACGGGGGGTAACCCATGATTTTTCACCATATGATCAACTTTGGTCCAGTAATCTGCGAATTTTTCGTCACAGAATTTACACTTATTCTTTTTTTTTAATCCGAGATGTACTCTTTGCTCGTGGTCCCTTCGTTTTCGATCGCAACTGAATATTTTTTCGCAGTGTCCACATTTGTGTGATCCCTCTGTATGCCTACGTCTGTGCCCAACTAAAAGTCGTTTGGTTACAAATCCCGCATTACACAAATCACAAATAAAATTTCTAAAGTGTACATGCATGTGTTCTTGCAATATTTTGAAATTACTGAACTCTGTACTGCATACTGCACATCTTAGTATTTTAGAGTCGAATTTAAAGGGTATTAATTGACTCGATATGTCTGTATACATAATTTTTTTATGTTCATCTCGGAGATGCGCTGTTATTTCGTTAAGATTATTATAGTTAGTGTTACATATTTTGCAAATTAGATTAGTAACGTCTAATTTGAGTAAATATTGAAAAGATTTAGGTAATTTTAGTTTCTTAACGTCGTGTTCTTCAGAGAAGTGAAGCTTTAAGTTTTTAGGTTCTGCAAACTTTTTTGGACAGAAGTTGCACACGTAACCGTCGCCATCTTTGTGTCGTATTAGCGAAGCATTCGTATACATCAGTATATTCTTCAAATTCTCCTGTTGTTTTTTAGATTCCTTTAAAGTTCCCGTTTGCTCGATAACCACTTCTTTGGTTTTTGTTTGTGTTTCACCTACAAAAAAAGAAATAGATTATGATACGCAACTTTAATTATTTAATAATGCGAATTATTAAGGTATGTAGTTGAATTTTTCGACCTAATTCAAAACTTATAGACACAGTACCACGTCTTTAATCCTCACGGGGTAGACAGAGCCAAGAGTCATGTGACCCAAACGTTCCACTTAACAGAATGGTAGATTAATTGGTGAAATGGAGATTCACATGTAGTGACACTGACCACATGATGATCATGTAATTTTGCGCGGCTTACGACACATTGCCATCGAAAGAGAAAAAATAAAGAGACTTTACCGACAAGAACCTCGTTTCTAAATTATGATGTTAATGCCATAATCTAAACTAATATTATAAAAGGAAGTTTGTTTGTTTGAACGCAATAACTTCAGGATATACAAGACCAATTCGAAAAGTTCTTTTAGATGTTCCATTTTCAAGGAAGGATTTATTTATTTATCTACTTTTTATCCGTTAATTCCCATAAAAACGGGAACAGTGCGTGTCAAACTGTGGGGCGGTCGCAGGTTACTTATAGTTTTCGGAATTATTTTTGAATTTTCACTTTAGTAATTCAGTGTTAATCCTGAAATCAATATAAATCCTAAGATCATATAAATCAAAATAAGACAGAAGGGAATAAAAAAAAAATTAAATAAAATTTATCATCATTATTTATTGAATCCAGACAAAAACATTCACTGAAAATTCTCCGCAGAACCCAGTTCTTTATGCTTCGTCGTCAAATGTATTTTAAGTCGAGATTTCTGTACAAATGACAATTTGCATTTGCTACATTTTAACTGTCTGTCAGAGTGTACTCTCCTAATGTGATCTTTAAGAGTCTTCAGCCTCCCATAGTACTTCATGCAAATCTCGCACTGATATTCCTTTGAACCTGTGTGCTTCACAGCGTGATCATTCAACTCCCTCTTAGAGAAGAACTCCATCGCACACTCACTGCATTTGTGATGTCTTTGCATCAAATGTACCCTTTTGGTATGCAATAACCAACCTTGACGAGTGTCAAAAGACTTGTCGCAAGCTTGACAATTAACGCTGGGACTTTTTACACCATGCACTTGCGCTAAATGCTCATTTTTGTACCAATTTTCCCTAAACCTCTGATTGCAATAGCCGCATTTGTGAAGATTCATATCTCCATGCGCCGACCTAACGTGAAACTTTCTTTTCCTTATAGTCTCAAATACTAAATGACACTGTTCACATTTGAAATTACCTGTCCTATGTATCTCTGTATGGCAATAGAGAATGTGTCTATTAACGAATCCGGCATCACACACTTCACAAACGAAATTCCTATAATGACTATTCATATGTTCTTGTAACACTTTGAACTTATTAAAAACATTTAAACACATGAAGCATCTTAATGTATTGCCGTCAAATTTGAAAGGTAAAATATGGCTCTTAACTTCAGGATACGTCGTATGTTTGTGTTTAACATTCAAATGGTCTATCATAATTTCAACTGTATCGATGTTTGTGTCACAAAGTTTGCATTTCAGCGCAGTTATGTCCAGTTTCACTATGTAGCTGATCATGTCGCGTCCTTTCATGAAATTAGATTTAACAGAGTCGTCGTGAGCTTCGATAGTGTGTGTTTTCAAGTCGGATGCTTCAGGGAATTGTTCTGTGCAGAAACAACAAGCGTAGCCGATACCGCCTCTACATCTTATAGGTGTTGCGTTTGAATAAAGTATTATTTCTCTTGCGTTAACACGGTGCTTCTCTAGTTCTGTTCCTGGTTTTATTTTTGTTACTTTCTTATTTTCTTTTGCTTTCAATTTGTGGTTTTCTGATATTTTTTTCAATGTACCTACAAAAAAGAAATTTGAGTTAATTTCACTACTACGTGTATCAACTAAATACACATTATTTATGAAATACCTACTTAAAAATATAATTCCAGCTATGTGGGATGCCCGAAAGGTAGGGTTTTGTAACCAAAGGAAAAAGTAATTGGCTCGCGACTCCATTGTTTTAGGAAACATATATTTAATTTCTTTAGTAGGTATTCGGTAGAGTAAAAGCATTAATAAAACACAAATTAAAAAAACAACTTTATTTCTGTACTGAAACCTTTATTATCTTTTTTGATTTCTTATGTAGGATTACATGTTACATTACAATCAATCGGAATCCCCATGTTTATTCTTAACATGAGCTAAATAATTACTCTCCTGCAAAAAGCGTCGTCCACATTCGTCACATTTAAAACTGAAGAAGTTTTCATGGGTCATCATATGTGTTCGTAAAGTCTTTCTGCTTGCATACATTTTCTTGCATAGATCGCATTCGAAATTCCTGATTTTTGTGTGCGTAAATTGATGGTCCTTCAACATGCACCCTGTGACGAACGACTTATCGCACATGTCGCATTTATGAGTTTTCATTAGCAAGTGAGCTCTTCGTAAATGAGCTCCGTAGGCAGACCTATTGTTGTAGGTCTTCCCGCAAGCTTTACACTCAATTAAAGACGATTGGAGTCCGTGCACGGTACGAACGTGTTTCTCTTTTAAGTGAAAATACTTGAACACTTCCCTGCAATAACGGCATTTGTAACATTGCAATGGTATTCCGTGTTCTGCATTCTCGTGTAGTTTCTTCTTATTGTAATGGTCAAAAGTCAACGTGCAAAACCGACAAGGAATAGCCAATTTCCTATGCGTTTTATTGTGACTTTTCAACTGTTTTAGCGTCATAAAGTTAGATGAACACGTGTCGCACGTATAGTTGTAATAATGTACGTTCATATGTTCCAATAAGGATTTAAATTTGTGACATTCTGTGAAACAAATGTAGCACTGAAGCTGTTCAGTTTCGAACTTGAACGGCACTATAAAGTTTTTCATGTCGTTGTAGAACTTCACTTGGTGCTGGGAGCTAAGATGTTCTTTTAAATGTTCCACAGACTCTAGACTATCTTGACAAATATTGCAAGTTAGATTTGTAATGTCCAATTTCACTGTGTACTCAAAAAATCCTAATTCGCGGAAGAATTTCGATTTTGACATATCAGTATGGGTTTCTAGGGTATGGGCTTTTAGATCAGCTGGTTTTTGGTATTCATTGGGGCAGTAACAGCAAATAAAACCTAGTCCGAAGGAATTTCTTATAGGTGTGGCGTTAGAATGAGTTAGTATTTGTTTAGAATTGTGAAACTGTTTCGCCGATTCATCAGGCATGTTTTTATCAAGTATTATGACTTTAGCTAATGTTTTATTAGGTTTAGCATCTCCTTTTTTTTTATCTGTCAAACTATTTGCATTCTTCTTGACTTTAATTTTATCTTCGGTTACACAATCAGGGTGGATCCTTAATTTATTTACACATTTCACGCCTTTCAGGTTTGGGATCCTAAGCAGTCGATTACCTACAACAAAAGAGTTAAGTATTTTAGATGATATCTTACTGGTAAAAAATTGAATTAGAATTAAGAGTATTCAATGCTTCATAAATTAATTTTGATAGTAAGTCAAGTGATGATCTCAATTTTTTCTACTCGGTAATCTGTGATATCTATATAAAACTCTTACAGTCATCTTCTTTTTTCTAATGAGGCATTTTCTAGGTTAGAAAAAGACGAATATAAGGTGCTCGGAATGCAAAACGTGTAAAATTGTTTGATATCTATCTGTTAAATGGTCATCTTTGGGCTTCGTTATGCAACTAAATTTAAAAGCTGTCTATATCTCAGTTTGGGATGTAAGTCTTATTCATCTCGCAAGGAGAATGATCAGGAAATCGTAAGTTTCCATAGGTACGTATATACAGCCTCATTATGGCTGTTTTACAATGTTATATTGTCTTGATTTTGACGTTTTTTCTAGTGATTTGTAATAAATATATACTGTAGTGTTTAAAAATCAAGCTTTTGTGCAATAATATAATTTGATTTTAAACAAATTTTGAAATAAAAATTTCACATTAGATTTCGTGATTAATGCTTGCAAAATAAATATATCGCCGAAAAGATTTTATTTTATGTTGGTTTCATTGTAGGTTTGAAAAGAATTATATATTTGAACCCTAAGGTATTTTTTATTTTAAATAATAAACTTTAGATTTCCAATGGATGTCAGCTTACAAACCGTCTCACTTACAATTGAACCTTTGTCAATCGAAAAAAGACTGGAGAGATCCGAAGTGTATGCCCGGTGTACATTATTTCGGACCAGTAGGTAGTTATGTAATACCCGGTTTACATTATTTCAGACCAGTTATTGAACCCAACTACTCAAATAATACAAACTAGACGCTGTCATCTCGATGTGATAAATAAAATAAACTAATAAAATTAAATAAAAATGTATTTATTTCAGTAATCTTTATGACAATATGGTGCTAGGACTTCTCAGTTAGTAATCAAAATATTTGCTTTTATTTGATTTTAGTATAATGTCTTATTATCTACAGTCTATCTCAAGTCTATTACTATCTACATACATTCGGACTGCGCTCGTGCTCTGTTAGGGGTTAAAATATATTGTGGTGCATATATATTATTATGAACCCGTCCTCATACTACCGTGTAAGCACGGGGAGCCGGTAAGTCTTCTTTACCGTCAGTCGATTATCAACGCGTGTTTTCGGTGCTTAGTCCGTCCACAATCGGGGCATGGTTTGGATCTGTGTAGATAGCTCTTTGGGGAGATTTGATCTCGGGGTTCCAACTGCCCCTGTGGTCGAGAACTCGGAAAGAAGACTCTTTGATGTTTAGTCACTTGCTCAATAGACATTTTAATAAAAAGCTGATTAGAAACGTGAAGATAACTCGCCCATTAGATATTAAATACTGAAATTCTGAACTTAACTTAATACTTAAATTTCCCTAAAAAAAAACCCACTGCTTAATAAATAAATGACCATAAACTAGGAGTATAGATATCGGTATTGATCTTGTATATTGTCACATCACCAGCTTTTGTCTATTGTCTATAGTACTGTCAGTGAAATGGCTACATTTCAAATGCTTTTAGGCTCTTTCTATCACTTCTTATTCTATGTAAAAATCATACAATTTATCAACTGTCAACTGTTTATTGCGAAAAACTATACAGCTAAAACGACTCGTCATGTTTCGACCTCATGTGACTCCTCCAACTACATTTCTGGACGAATGCTTGTCCACAATGCTCGCATTTGAATCGCCTATCGTTGTTATGTATCCTCATATGTTCTCTTAACGTCTTTTTCCTCGCATACGCCTTCAAGCACACGTCACACTTGAAAGACCTGACACCCGTGTGTGACACTAAATGATTCTTCAGCTCGGTTGTCGTAGAAAACTTCATGTCGCATACTGGACACGCGTGGGGTCTATGCATCAAATGATCGCGTTTTTGATGTATCGTGTAGCTGGAACGAGTCGCGAATATTCTGTCACACGCGTTGCATGTCAGACCACTGGATTTAACTCCGTGAACGTCAGCTAAATGCTTCTCCTTGGTCTGAAACCACTTAAAAGATTCACTACAATAACCGCATTTGAACAATTTATTCTTGGTGCTATGCGCTAGTTTTTCGTGCATAGATTTCGCTGCCTTCGTCTTGTATACTTTCGGGCAAACTTTGCATTTGAACGTTCCTATTTGGTGTGACAATTTGTGCCCTTTCAAATTCCTCTGATTCACGAAACCAGCTTCGCAGATGTCGCATACGTAATTCCTATAATGCGCCATGTGGACGTGAGTCAATAGAGTTTTGAACTTGTTGAAACTATTAAAACAAATACAGCATTGGAGATTTTCAGTGTCAAACTTAAAAGGGAGTATGCGATTCGTTCTACTTTTGTACATTTTAATAAAATGGTCGTCCGCCAAATGATCTATCAAGCTTTCGATTGTATCTAAATAAGTGTTGCATATTTTACACTTTAGCCCGGTTATATCGAGTTTCACGTAAAATTCGAATAGAGTTTCCTTCATAAAATAAGCTTCAGATATGTCTGGGTGCGTAAGAGATGTGTGCGTTTTTAAATCGGCCGGTTTAGGAAATTGTTCGGGACAGAAACTGCATACATAACCAATCCCAGCATGTCTTCTAATAGGCGTAGCATTACTGTTATCAAATATCTCTTTTACATTTTCTTTATGCTGATGTAGTTCATTAATCACCGATGATTTATCATCTGTAGGTATTTTAATGTTCACTATTCGTTTACTGGCCACTGTTCTGATCTTTGAAGACTTTCTTTCTGTCTCTAGTTGTATATTTTCAAGTTTGACTGTAACCCCATGGTGACCTACAAAAAGAAAAACATTATTCACTTCCTTGATAATATCATGTACTTTTATCTTATTTTTTAAAATATTTGTATCTTGTTTTGATAGATGTTCTTTCTAATAAAACACACGTCCCTCTCACCCGAGCGAACACATACCCGATACACGTGATCAGACACAGTGGAGAGCCCATAACCTTATGAAACACACGTTACGTCAGTGGTGACATACAAAATATTTAAATAATGAGATCAGACGCAGTAGAACATACTTTATTATGAAACAGGTGTAACATTAGTTGACCAGAAATAAAATGTTAAATAAAACAAATGAGATGAGTAGTTAAGTACGCTTGAGATGCAATAGATGATGCTTCCTAAAATACTTTATACAATCCAAACTTTATACAATTAATTTTTATAAAAAAACATATATGTAAGTCATGTATGTAAAAATATGCATTAGAAAAAGTATTTAAACAACGCAAGCGGTGTTATAAATATCGTTTATATTATTGTTTGGATGTTTACCCATTATTAAATTTGTTATAAATATTGTATCGTTGAGTTAGTATGCCATAAGTATGTAACAAGTCTAGAAGTTACTTGGCCGATCCTGATGAAATTTGTATAAAGGTAATTTAATACTCTGGGAAAAAGGACATGGGATAGTTTTTATCTTACAATTCATTTCCACGATGGCGTGTTATTTCTGTGACTTAACATTACGCACGGCCAAGCATAAGTTGGTAATTAGCAGGGGCGCAAAAATAAATTTTAATGGCTCAGAATAAGTTCTCAATTTTGTCATATGCGTTAAACTTACACTATACACGTGCTTTATGTTCATTCTCTGTGTATTGGTTTACTGAATTTTCTCTTATATTTATTAATGTTTGACCAACTAAGTACTGTTTAACTAATATATACATATGTACCTACATATATAAAGATATTCAATATACCGAGACGACGAAAATGGACGCTTGGCCATATAACTTTTACCCCTAAACCCCTCGTACATATTTCTTCAATATAACTTTGTATTTTTAAATAATTATTTAATAAAACAAATATTAGTAATACAACATAAAACTTATATTTTCACTGTAATACATATTGTATGTTATAATTCTTTCTATAAACCAAAGGCTTTTGTCATACTTTGGTGTTACGTACTTTTTGGATCGCTCCTAAAAGAAACAATTTTTATATGTTAATTATCCCATGTTTCGAATTCAAATGGCCCTTCAAACTACATTTTTGAATGAAAGCCTGTCCACAATGTTCACATTTAAACCGTCTGTCATCGTTATGAATTCTCATATGTTCTCTCAGTGTTTTCTTCCTACCGTACGACTTTTTGCAAACTTCACACTTAAACAACTTCAGTCCGCTATGCGTCAGCATATGATTTCTCAACGTGAACGAACTGGAGAAACTTTTATCACACTCAGAACACTTATGCGGTCTTTCCAGTAAATGATCACGTTTCATATGTACTGTAAACATACGTCTGCTCGTGAACACTTTATCGCACGCCTGACACTCGATTTTTAGCTCTGGCACTCCGTGGACCTCCACTAGATGGCGCTGTTTCGTTAAGTAGCTATTAAACGTCTGATTGCAACTGCGACATCTGTTCATGTTCCTTGAAATTAGACTGTGTACGGCTTTCTCGTGCAACTTTTTCTTCCGCTCCGTGTCGTACACTTTAGAGCAAAAACTGCAGTTAAAAATGCCTAAAATGTGACACTCTTTGTGAGTCAACAGATGTCTCTCGTTTACGAATCCAGCGTCGCAGATGTCACAAATAAAATTTCTGTTATGCGTATTCATGTGCTCTTGTAGTTTCTTGAACCTCGTGAACACATTCAGACATATGTAACATTTCAACTCGTCGCCATTAAATTTAAACGCCAAAATGTAATCTTTCAAATCCAAAAACAGTTTCTTATCATGAACTGTGTGTAGATGATCCATTAGCTTTTTTACATCTTCAATATTATTGTTGCAAAGTTTGCACCGAAGCGAAGTTATGTCTAACTTGACGAAATAATCACCCAAACCTCGTTTCTTGAATTTCAAATTAGTACTCCATACAGAATGAGATTCTTGTGTGTGGGTTTTAAGATCAATGGGTTTCAGAAATTGCTGGTTACAGAAAAAGCAGGCGTAACCCATACCGCCATAACAACGTATAGGCGTTGCGTTTGAATTTTGCAATATAACTTTTAAATTTATATGGTGTTTTTTTAGCTCTTCCCTTTTGGCTTTTTTTTCCTCTAGCGTTTCTTTAAAAGGTGATTTTGTGGTTTTAATTTCGTCTTCAGTTTTTATCTTGTTTCGGTGGTGGCGTAACTCTTTTTTGACTTTTCGGCCACCTACGGATAAAATAGTTCCTTTATAACAATCTGTATAATATATGTATGTATAGCAAAGTAGTAGTATAAAAAATATAGTACTTGTTTTTGTATAATAAAAAAATACTATACTATTTATTTACGAAAACAAAGAGAGCGCCAAAGTAAAACTTCTCATTAACTTAGTACATTGAACAAGGTCTTTAGTTTAAAAAATAATTAAAGTACTGGCCACTTCAAAGAGTAAAAGAAAGCTTTTGGTCGTGATTCCCGCCTATTACATGCATTTTTTTTTTTATGTCA
>JADGIL010021287.1:0-10133 GCA_020352625.1 Cactoblastis cactorum | reverse complement strand
GGACGAGCCGGCCCATTCGTGCAAAATAATTAATATAATTTCTAAAATAATTCATGTATATGTTTAAATTTTAATAAAGAAATGGCTTAAGTTAAAGTAAGCGTCCTGGTATCAAATAAAAATACTATAATATACTACAGCAGCAAAATATTAAACTTATAACGATTAGATATTATTTCTTACTCTATTATTTCTACACAATGATTATGTAGATTTGATAATTTTATTTTTTCCTTGCCGTACTCATATATTTTATCTGCCAATTCTTACAAGTTACCATAACTTTTTCTTGTGTTAATTGTTATCAGGTGAATACTTAGGAAAGAAACGAATTTGTAAATTTAGAGGAATATTAGAAAAATAAGAAATTTTTAACGAATTTTTCTTATAGAACAGTCAGTTGATTGTCATGAATGTCATAGTAAGATAGTATTTTAAATAAATTTTTAGTATTGTAAATAAATTTCTGACAAAATAGTGTTATTGTTTTTCAGTTTTTTTTTTGTTCGAGAGCTAAATACATAAATATGGCAACAAAAAATATAATAAACGAAAATACGTACCTAGTTAAAATTGTTTTCACTTTACTATACCCTTAATTGGCTTTTTCGTTAACCAAGGTTCAAGAATAGGAATCATGACAACGATTCAAATTAAATACTGTTATTAATTGCCTAAAACAATATGTATCTTTGAGATTTACATGACACACATCGTGGTCATTTTTAGACACAAAATCACGTAACCAAATTTGTAATAAACAATATTTAAGTAAGATAATCAAAATATTTACATATTTCTCAATATCCTTACAATACAGATATCGCATCACGTCTTTATCCCTTACGAGGGAGACAGAACAAAGAGTCGCGAGACTCGAAGGACTATTCTTATAATATTATCTTTTAACCAAGCCTAAACCTACATTAAGATTAAAATGGTCATAAAAATGCAAAAAGATTCATAATTGAATCTTCACAACGGATTTAGAGGAACGTAGGGGTTATTTTATGGTTTAAGTGAAACAAAGCCATTACTCTAGATCATTTATATACAACATACAAACATAATTTAAACATACACGACTAAATACCTAAAAAACCAATTGAGTATTAGACCACCTTAATGGTGTAATGGTTAACGTGCCTGATCAGGTCCTGGTTTCGATCCCCAGTTAGGACATGATGAAAAAACATCTTTTTGTTATTGGCCTGGGTCCCAAGACCCAATAAAATATAGTATAATTGACTTAGTATCTCATAAAACAAGTATCGAACTTGCTTTGGGTCTCATTCAATATGTGTGATTTGGCCCTATATATTTATTATATGTATAGTAGATTATATATACATATTTTATCCAATCCATGATCAATCCAGTCAATGGCGAGCCAAGTCAAGCCACCGGGGCCGAGCAATGCCGCACATCAAACCCTACACAAGAGAGCAAACCCGTGCCTTACTACCTCCTAACGTCAACTTTGTCCCTACATTATTTATCTATTTAGTTCACTTCTGTCCACTCTGTACCATCATAGAACTCTTCAATATCCCGTGATTCTTCTTCATATGTTTTCCTTTACTGTTCTGGGTCGCGTACGCCTTCCCGCATATATCGCACTTAAATTTCCTTTCGTTAGTATGAGTCGCGAGGTAATGTCCTAGCATGTGACGTTTCACGAAGAACCCCATACTACATACGGAGCACTCGTAGGGCCTCTCCTTCAAATGAACTCCCCGCATATGCAGCATAAGGTTCGATTTCAAATGGAACTTCTTCTCGCACATATCACATTTTATACCTTCCGCGTTATGAGCTTGTATCATATGTCTCGTCTTCTGATAGTAATTCTTGAACCTCGCTTTGCAGATTTGACAGACGCTGTCACCAGCTATTCCTTTGTGTTCCGTGTACACGTGAGCTTTCCTCTTTGATTCCGCCGCGAAAACCTGGTTGCAATGTTTACAAGGATAGCTAGACTTTTTCTTCACGTGCGTCGTCTCGTGTCTGTTCAGACGGAAGCTGTTCACGAAGCCGGCTCCGCAAACGGTGCATATGAAGTTCCTGTAATGCTTATTCATGTGTTGCATCAGCAACTTCATGTTATGAAATACTTCTGTACAAAGACAGCAGTTGAGTTGCTGCTCGTTCGTCAGTTTGAACGGTTGAAAATAGTCTGTAATGCCTTCGTAAAACTTTTTCTCGTGAACCTTAGATAGATGATCCGTGAGTTCATTCAGACTTTCGATGGGAGTATTGCATATGGTACATTTTAGGTCTACAATATCAAGCATGGCTACGAAACTGGCGATACCAGAGCCAGCTTTGTACGATGTGTCCCTGTCGTGATCTGAATGCGTGTGTTGTCTCAGTAAATGCGCATCGGGGAACGTCTTGTAGCAATAGGCGCATATATATCCGGCATCATTTCTGTCCTTAAAGGGAGTTGCGTTCGAGTATTTTAGAAGGAGATTGAGGTTATGCCATTGTTTCTTCATTTCTGGCACGTGCTTTTCGCGGTAAACTACCTCATACGGTACATCTGTGTGTTCCTCCTTTATAGCTTTCCTTTTTGACGACCTCGTCTTACCTATAAAAGAAAGATTATCGTTCACACGAGGTTCAGTCTTCTTAATCATAAGCATAGCATCTGGTGTATATTTGAAGTTTGCATATAAGTCAGTAAGTTTAACATGCTTGAGATTATCAACTCATCCGTAGAATAAAGTCTGAAATGTCGATTTGTGAGTTTTCACTAGAGGTCAAAGAAATTTTTGAATTTTTGACTAGTGTTACTTTGAAATGGTGAGACTTGTCATTTTGGATTTTGGGTATGTTATGAATTGCTAATTAAATGCTTTTTTTTCTTTATGTAAGAGGGAGGCAAACGAGCAGACGGGTCACGTGATGTTAAATGATCACCGCCGCTCATAGACAACTGCAACACCCGCGGGTCACAAGCGTTCACCGCTTTATAAAAAACCCCCGCCCTCCCCAAATGGGGAATGCAGGGAAGTTGGGCCTCCGGCTGTCCCACTCACCGGACGGAGCATGGTGGCTACTAGCCGCCATTCTGGGGTCGGTCTTCTGTGGGAGTGTGGTACTTGCCTGGACGAGCCGTCCCATTCATGTTGCAGGCTAAAAAAGCATGCAGCAGGCTCATACCACTTCGACTTGCTATGCTTATTTATTATATTTTTATTTCACGAGACTGTGTGTTCCACAAACGAGACTGTGTGTTCCATTTCTATATAAAACATTTTATTGTGGAACAGTTCTGTTCATCGTACCTTATATTACGAAGATATTCAAATCAAAAGACGTTCTATTTAAAGATCAGTTTCAATTTTCTCTTGTGTCCTATATGAATTGCCCTTGAAATGTAAGTAACAAATAATATTAGCCTATATATTTATAATCTGATATCATGTTACAATAAAATTAAAAAGTAAAACATTTCTTAAAATATTTATTTAAAAAATCACAGTAAAAAACGAATCCATTATATGGCACGGTGACACACAATCACAATAATTTACAGCACAGAAATAAAATTAAACCAGCCTTTATCTTAAGATCTAATAAACGAAAATTACCTGTTACAACAAGAAACAGCTATAATTAAATTTAAACCTAACAATTTTCAAAATAATCATCAACCTGTCGAACAAACGTGTTTGCAATTTTAAAGTTATGGGTACGGAACCCTTATTGCGTGGGTCCGGCTCGCTCTTTGTTGTTTTTATTCAATATCAATTCACAGCACTCAGCATTTGACTCCTTCGCATTTTTTTATCTAGACTTTTTTAGTCTTTTTTTTTTAAGTTTCTTGTGATCTTTTTCTGGTGTTGTTGAAAGGCTTGCAATTTTAAAGTTACGGAACCCTTCGTGCGGGAGTCCGGCTCGCACTTTGACGTTTTTATTTAAAATCAATCACAGCACTCGCCATTTTTTCATTTGATTCCGCCGCATCTTTTTTTATTTAGACATTTTAGTTATTTTTTTTTCAAAGTTTCTTGTGATCTTCATCTGGTGTCGTTGAAAGTCTTATTTTCTTGTTCTGTTTATTTTATTCGGAATAAGAACATTTGTCGCTTTCTTTTTAGGAATAAGAAATGGCAAATTGAAGCTTGCATTAACGATATCCCGGTTCTCGCCATCTTTTGTTGCCTTTGACTTGTATTATTCGTCGTCAAACCAAATCTAAGTATAAATTAAACATTTTTGCAATACTTAAATGCCCAGGTAGATAAAGCATTTGGCTATATTTGCGCAAATAATGGGATCTACAGGGGAAAAATACCCGAATTTGGTTTCGCCTCATTAACAATTGTGACTTCCGTGGCGGCCTCGTTGATCCTCTTCCATGATAGCACTTGAAAAATATAATTTATACTTCAACGTCAAAAACGTCTTGTTCCAAAATCATATCTATTTATTACAAAGAAGCAGCAATAAAAACTTTCAGAACTCAGAGAATCATTTTCAAAATCATCATACAAGTTAAACCTAAACCTGTTGCTATTCCAGACTTTTTAACCAATTTCATTCATTATTTAATGTCAAACTGCGTTCTTAATATGGCCGACATCTTTGAAGTATGCAAAGTGAGCATTTGAATAATGAGAATGACTTTATTTTGTCGGAGATTTATTCCTCAATTTAGATATTAAAATTTAGATGTCCCCCGCCACTATACAACAAAACACATTTTTGACAAAATTACCCCTCTTTTTGCATCGGGGGTTAAAAGTCATCGAACTGAAGATTGAGCTCAAAAACTGAGACGTAAAAAATTTATTTGCATACAAAGTACTGCATAATAATGTGGCATTTTAAAAAACAATATACCTATAGTAATGTTGATAAACCATAAAATTATCGCAAAATAGTGTACATACATATTTTGAATACATACAAACTTTTAGGTACTTAAACAATAGTTCATTTTAGAATGTAGGTGCTCGATAAGACGGAATTTTGGGAAATTTCCAAGGGATCGGGAATTATGAGACGAAAGCGTAGCCACGAGTAAAAGCTAGTAATATATAAAGTGTAAAAAAATAAATTAACGGCATACATATATCAACTTTTTCTATTGTACACACTTGTATTAAAATTGTAACTGGACTAGACTGGTCTTTATAGGGCCAATGGAAGCCAAAACTATTATTTTTTTAACATTTTTCATCACTTGAAAACCAGTGGATGAAATTTTGTGGTTTTTACAGTTACATCGTAGGAGATCCAACTCAATATGGCGTAAGTTTCATTTCGATTCACCGCTATGAAATCGACATTTGACTATAGTAGTTACGCGCGGCCGACGTCGCTGACATAAGCTAGTAATAACTGTTAAAATAATTTGTTTAATACTGTTACTTAATATTATAACTATACTACTTGATAAATTAATTAATTTGAAGACGATATGAAAGCTGTAAATGATTGTAATTGTTACTTAGGTTATTGGTTAAAAAACAGTAATCATATTGCCCAAAAAAAAAATAATTTGCTGCTGGCGTATAATCCATTTAAAAAAGAATAATACTTTAAAAATAATAGAATAAAAGACAAAATACAGACTTCATATTGTCTTTGGCAGAGCAGAGTCGGCAGTGCGTGCAAATTGTTATTAATAAATAGATATATTCTTTTAACTTCTATATTATAAAAATATTTACCCCCCATTAAATGATTTTGCGGTCGTCGTCTTTTCTAAAAAAAAGTATTTGTTAGCTCTAGTATATATGTACATATATCTGTGACAAATATCATCAAAATCGGTCCCTACCGTATCGATTTTGAAATAAAATATTTCTTTTATATATTTATTTAAATATTTAATATTATTGATGATATTATTACTAAATTTCGAGATTATTCGTTATAAACAAAACCACAAATCTTTCCTAATCCCGCGAAAATCCAAGGCTATTAGTTTCTCAATATTTTTATTTTATTTTTGACTTGTTATCGGCAATCAATTTTGAAGGTCCTACTGTCGGTACTAGGTCTGCAATATATGATTCTTTTTGCGTGTAAATATGTTAATTTGTAATGTACTCAACTTTTAAGTGTATGTTGCAGTCAACTACTTTTTTTTTCAACATTTTCTCGAAAAAGTTGAACAAAAAAACGTAGGTTTTTTTTAAATGAAAGAGTGAGGCAAACGAGCAGGCGTGTCATGTGATGTTAAAGTGATCACCGCCGCCCACAGACAACACCCGGTTTCACAGAAGCATTGCCGGCCTTTCTGGGATTTATACGCTCTTTTCTTGAGGGTTCCGAGATGACATATTAGTCCACATTTTAAAACAACGTACACGCACGTCTTCCCAGCTCAATAACACAGAAAAACACTTACGTGTGAACGTTTCGCCGCTCTCCAATTTGGGCTTCTTGGATGCACGCGTTCGTTTCGGCCTCGTTTGGGCCACCGTAGTTTCCTGCGGGGACTCCTCCTTTATAGCGATGTCCAATTCTGAAATCGATATATATTTTTATACTTAGCAGGTAAATAGGCATACGGCCTAGTGCCTGTGTAAATGTCAGTAATATCGACCGACCGAAGACCGCCATGCTCCGTCCGGAGAGTGGGAGAGCAGGAGGCCCAACTTGCGGGGGCTTTTAAAAGGCCGGCAACGCTTCTGTGACCCCGCGGGTGTTGCAGTTGTCTATTGGCGGCGGTGATCACTTAGCATCACGTGACCCGCCTGCTCGTTTGCCTCCCACTTACATAAAAAATAAATCTCCTAGTTTAGGTAGCGGACCCCGGGTCGGCGGTAACCGGGGTAACGTGAGGATAAATAGTAGAAGTACGGCCTAACTTACGAAATTGAGATATTGACTAATGATACAATTGTAAAAAAAAATAATTAGGATAAAATACGTATAATCATGATTATTTATTAAAAAAAATCCGTATAATTTTAACTGGATTATTTTGGATTCAAAGTTGGTTGGGCAAGTAAAAAGAAAAAATTTAAAATTAATCATTTCAACTGTTTAGTTATAACGGTTCGTGAGATACAGCCTGGAGACAGACGGACAGATAAAAGCGAAGTAATGGGGTTCCGTTTTAAACTTTGGATATGGCAGCAAAAAATTGGGCCTAATGAACTAACCTGCTCCAGATATATCATCCATATCGTGATCATTGTCTGATGGCAGGCCTTCATCATCTGCCCCAGGGAGTTCAACCTTGACTATATCTCCTGATTTGAGAAAAAATTACAATAGTTTATATGTATATGTGTATATTTATTGAAACATAATCAAAAATCAAAACCGTCACTTAAAAAATTATCACGTTTGTTGTATTATAAATTATTTAAATATTTACTCTTAATTATTATTCTAGTTTTTAAAAATTAATTTTTCGTTGAAGTGGCAAAAGAAATACATCATTTGTGAAAATTTAAACCCCAAGATTAACAACTAGCTGACAGTGCTCACTTCGCACTGACTAGTGTAGCTTTCTGATTGTGGAAGAATTTATGACCGATCATGATCGGATCGGAAGATTAGCCCTTACAAACAAACAAACAAACAAACCGTAGTATTTCCGAAGATTAGCCCTTATAAACAAACAAATTTACAAACTTTACCTCTTTATAATATTAGTAAAGACTAGCTAATGTCCACGACGTCGTCCGCGCGAAATTACTATTGTCAATATTTTTATCGGCGTATCAGGATGAAACCAACGCTATATTTTATGTACAGACATACCTCGGTTACAATTTTATTAATATGAGTGATAATAAGTTACGCGCGGACGAAGTCGCAGGCATAGGCTAGTGTAATGTACTTACTTTTAAAATGTTTATCCTGCAAACGTTTCAAAAAGATCTTCTCAGTGTGCAAAACTTGTTTTTTGAAGTTGGACGCGTTCCGGAGTTGCGTTATGCATACTTCGCAAATGCCGCTGTCATCGCTGTCTTCCGATATGCTCAACTGCAGAGAACACATTCGAGTAGTGTATCGAATACAAATATTATAAATGCAAAAGTCTGTCTATCTTTCTGTTCCGGTTTCACAGCTAAACTGCTGGACACAAAAAAAAGAAAGTTTTTTTTTTAATTCCCCCCCCCCCCCCTCCCCCCGTATACTAAAATTGAGGTAAAAGTTTTTATGTAAATCATATTTCTCCACTTGCAGGCTAAACTGGCTAAACTTAGTTGGACTATTATATGCTGACGAAGTCGCAGGTACACAGCTAGTATATTATCAATATTTTTGTCTTTCACGTCAAAATGGAACAATGGAATGAACTGGCGAATGACACAGGCTTCTTTTCGCTTCTTTCTATTCCCCACTCCCCCTAGAATTCAAATCCCAATCAGATCATAAGGAAAATATGTAATGGTTATCTTATTGCTCTGGGTCGTGGATATTTATCTATATATGTATTTATTATAAAACAGTGCCCTTTAGTTAGTATCACATAACACAAGTCTTAAGTTAGTTTGTGGCTAACTCAATTTGTGTGTTTGTCCTTTCTACTACTACTATCAAGCAGCAACCATAACACACAATATGTCAAATCCAGCCTTAAAACTTTAAAAAGTCCTGCTCCTCATATCTTGTTATACGTGCAATCCACAACATTGTCTTGAACATGACGCTACTATGGGTGTAGCATTGCCAGGCATCCAGATGAAGCTGGACATAGGTAGGCTTTTTTAATGTTCGGCCAAAATAAACAGTTAAGTTTGCATTAGAAAACTATTGTTTGCACTAGTAACTCAAACACATTAGAGGGGATTTTTTGAGTGTGATATATTTTTCTCTATGTGAGTTTCTATAACAGGAAAGGTGTCAGTGTATTTAGTTATGAAAATTGCATAGTGTACTATATGTGTACAACTCTCCCCTTGCATAAATTGTCTGAAAAAATTGTTCAGTGTTTGATGCTTACACCGTCTCCATAGGTTAAATGCTTTAAGGGTACAATAGATGGAAAAGAAGTTTAATAATAATCTAAATTTGTAGCACATCTCCTGTTACTAATCAACAGGAACTTTTAATTTCCTGAAAGAAATGAAGCATAAAATAATTGGAAAACTTATGTACAATTTTGTAGTCAGAACATCAGTGCTAGCACCAGATGGGTGGTCCATCTTCGAGACCCTATAGTGTTTGTAAAGCTTATGGTAAACTTACGTGAACATCAAAACATTCTTTTAACATTTCAATATATATTTCTTCCTCGCCCATCCAGTGGTACAAACTGGATAAATCTTTGAAAGTCCCTTCCGAAGCACAACACCGGCACATAACGTTGTTTATCCTTTTATTCATTTTTAAGATGTATGTATAGCTAAATAAACACAATAAAATTTACATCACCAGGATTGAAATACTGATATAATGAAGTTGGAATTGTGCAGTGATACTACAATACAAATAAAAAAAGCTATGCACAAAATCAACCCATACGACAGCATTTACGACAGCCACCAAACCACAAAGATAGAAGCATAGATAAATAATATGTAGTAAGATAGAAAAAATAGAATCCAAAAAGTATAGTTTTGTGTAATGCCCAAAAGTCAAACAGTAGTGATGTCGATTGATAATAATATATCGACAATATACTCGTGAACATGAGTATTACTATAAAAGTTCTAATAATAGTTTGTTATCATATTCAATGTTGACTGATTAAATGACAAATTGCAATGAATGCAATATTATTTTATTTGACTACCAATTCAATTTTGGTTTAATATGATATTTAATATGTAATATTTTCATAAAACAAAAATGTTTTATTGAAATCCAAGTGTATTATAATACCATTTTTGTTAGTGGTTTAACTGAAGGCAACACATAATAATATAATGTCATAATCAGAATTTGGCTGCAAATCTATATATATAAAAGCGAAAAACACTAACTCACTCATCACGAAATCTCAAAAACTACTCAGTCAATGAAGATGAAATTTGGCAGGAAGGTAAATTATAACTAGGAGACGTCCACTAAGAAAGGATTTTTGGAAATTCCATTTCTAAGGGGGTGAAAAGGGGGTTGCAAATTTGTATGAAACTTAGTCATTTTTAAAGTTGGACACATGAAATTTGAGATTTAAATTATCGATTATTAAAAAATAATATTGCAATAAT
>JADGIL010021256.1:0-21208 GCA_020352625.1 Cactoblastis cactorum | reverse complement strand
CTTGACATACTGCTACACTATGCTATATGTTGTTCTATATACATAAATATGTGTATCGCTTACGTACATACCACATGGTCACATACGGTCCATATGCAAAAAATACAGAGGTAACAGAAACCTACAATATTAAATATTGATTATTTCGACTACTTTCTAAAACAAAACATTAATAATATGTCCGAATCCATCCCAAATATATCGTTGAATGCAATACAGTCAATCATGATTATAGTCAATCTTGTGATAATGACTTTATGATACTTAGAATAATAAAGTATGACATATTCATTCTTCTTAATTTCAGTGTTTATCAATTATATTAGTATTTTTGGTCAACCAAAGTTTGCCGTGCCCGTTTTCACTGAGTCGACGATATCAATGCGTGCAAAATTTAAAAAATTTGTATACTCAGTTAAGATTTTGACTAAATTAAACATTTGCCGTGTAAATCTTTGTTGATTTTTGGTTTGAGGAAAAAATTGGTATGGGCCATTTATAAGTTAACGTTATTTTTGTCAAATGGTATGACACATCCATATATAACAGTCATGGTCTCGGGCGAGACGATAATTAAAAACATACGATATTTTTATACTTAATAAATATGTATATAAATGCTCGCTAATACCTCGGCAACGTGTGAACGGCGAATGATCAGTTAGTACATATATGCAATTAACAAAATTTGAACAACACAAGATAATTAATATCTACCTATTTCTAATATTATAACACCCCTCTTTTGCGTTGTGGATTAAAGACACAGCTAAGAACATTATCGATTTTTTAACACGATAAGTACAGTAGAATTGTATTATGAATCCCTTAAATGAATTATTACCTCAAGATTACCTCTACAACATGTCGGAAAAGAGCTGATGACCTTCAAGTGGCTTCACTGAGTTTCATAAAACATAGCTAAGAACCGTCTCGATTAATTTACCTTTCTAACAAGAAGAGAATTATCCGTTCACCCGTGAATGATATTCACACAACACACACACGTCAAATTTACAACACCCCTCTTTTTACGTCAGGGGTTAAAAATGTTGAAAACTAAGTATAATATTTATTGGCGAGCCATTAAAAATAAAAAATAATATCTTTCTTCTTTAAGTTGTTTATCAACAATGAATGGGTGGATGCTGTGAGCAAGAAGACTTTCCCCACCATCAACCCTCAGGATGAGACGGTCATCGCTCAGGTCGCTGAAGGAGACAAGGTAAATAAAAATATTCTATTAAGTCGATTTTAAAATTTCTTGAGCAGAAATTTTAAAAACACAGATTATATAATAGTATATTATTACCATGTAATACTTAGCTAATATAGTACTAAAGTCATAAATTTTAAACACCAAAATATTGTGTTGTAAATAAGTATGATACAGCACGATCAAGCATAAATAGTTTTATTATCTGACATATAAACGATTACGACTTCATTTTTATTCATAACATAATATTTAAAAAAACTAGCAGATAATACTGTATTTTGTTGGACACATGCATCTTTGTATAAATTTCTTACACATTAGTCTGGGAAGAAAAACTTCAAAATATGCTAGTTACTTTTTAGATGTTGCTGTGAACTGGAATGTGTGGAAGAAAAATCGAGAGGCCTTTGCCCAGCAGTGGGACACAACTTAGGCTATTAAAAAAGTTACTTTTCTATCCGCGCATACGGTTTTTTGTAAAGCGGCAACGCTTCTGTAACCCCGCGGGTGTTGCAGTTATCTATGGACGGCGGTGATCACATAACAATTAACATCGCGTGACCTGCCTGCTCATTTGTTTCCCTCTGCCAGCAAAAAAAAAGTAAATGAAAGCAAATAGCTTAAAACATGAGCTTATTCTTATAAGCGATGGGCTAGCTACCAGTCTATATATAGTTATATCTAAATCTCCATTCCACCTTCTAAGTTCACCATTTGGCAAAGCGTGACCTCCAAATCTCACGACCCTTGACTCTGTCTTCCCCGATAAAGACATGATACTGTAACTGTATATACCTACAAGTTACTTTCCGATCATATTTATTTCAAACTAGGACTAATATTGTGTTGTGGCGACATCTACCTACGCAACAAGATAAAGGATTTATCTTCAATGATCCTAAACCGCGCAAGCAGTATTTCCTGAGATTGAGTATATATACAACCTCCGACATGACTCTGTCGAAGCCGCGGTTCCCCAGGCATGACATCCGACCTGGTGGGAAGATCTTCCCTTTGTGGCGGTCGAGCATCATCACCCCGCTCCCGCTACAGTGTCAAAACTAGATGACCTTATAAATAATAACTTTCAGGCTGATATAGACCTAGCCGTGGCAGCTGCCAAGAAAGCATTTCACCGCTACTCTGAATGGCGCACCCTGGACGCCTCCGAAAGAGGGCGCCTCTTGCTGAAGCTCGCTGACCTCATGGACAGAGACAACCAATACTTGTCCGAGCTGGAAACCCTGGACAATGGGAAACCTTTGAAGAATGCGATTGGTGAAATCACTTGGTCCGCCAATGTTATTAGATATTTCGCGGGGAAAGCGGATAAAATTCTGGGGAACACCATTCCTGCAGGTAAATATAAGTAAACTTTTATAAACTTACTGTCTCATATGAAAAATCTAACATTGTTAGAAATCTTAACTATATCTGCTATATCTACTAGCTAATGCCGGGACTTCGTCCGACCTATGGATAGCATTTTGCTCGGTTACAATAAATTATATCCCTTGGGAACCGTACATTTTTCCGGAATAAATAGTAGCCTATCTTTTAATCTAGGTATCGCTATAGTCCATCGCTATGCCAAATTTCATCTAGATCTGTTCGGTAGCTTTTGTGTGATGCGCGACATATAGACATACAGACAGACAGACAGACAAAAATTCTAAAAACAGTCGTTTTGGCTTCTTCTTCTATTCTATAATAAATAGCCCCTATATATGGTTTTCTTAAATATTTCCCATGTACAGACATAGCCCAGTTACAATTTTATAATATGTATAAATGTTACGATATGTTTTAACTTCCAAGATTTTGCTTTAATAAATAAATACTCTTGGTTTTTATGGCTATGTAAGCTATGTTTACTTAATTTCAGATGGTGAAGTTATGTCGTTCACACTTAAGGAGCCCGTGGGTGTCTGTGGTCAAATCCTTCCATGGAACTACCCTATTCCTATGTTTGTATGGAAAATCGCGCCCGCTTTAGCAGCCGGTATATTTATTTAACTCATATTTAATATTTTTATTTCTAATTTGGAAACAAAATCAGTTAGGTTATTTCAGATAAAGATTATTTTAAAATAATATCCAGATATATGTTATATCAAACTAATTGCGCTGAAACTATCTAGAAGAACTGCTACATAAAAACACTGACAGCAACAGTGTCCTTTTGCTGAAGAACTTAAGCCTAGTTAAGGGCGGAGGTCCTGTAGATCAAATCGTTTGAACTAGATCAAGTATATATTATTTTTTGGATTGGATATGCTGAGTAGGCTTAAAATGTTAAAAATTGTTTTGGGAAAAATTCAGTACCACACTCCCACAGAAGACCGACGCCTGAATGGCGGCTGTCAGCCGCCATGCCCCATCCGTCTCATGTCCGGTGAGTGGGAGAGCCGGAGGCCCAAATGGGGGGGCGGGGGCTTTGTAAAGGCCGGCTTCTGTGACTTTGCGGATGTTGCAGTTGTCTATGGGCGGCGGTGATCACTTAACATCACGTAACCCGCCTGCTCGTTTGCCTCGCTCTTACATAAAAAAAAGATAAGAAACGAAAGAAGAAGAAATGATGTCGCGAGCCGTTTAAGCTATTTGTAGAAAACATTACATACATTTACAACACTACTACTAGTAGTAAATTGTAGTACCTAAGCCTATTTTCACCAGGTTGCACCACCGTCGTGAAACCAGCTGAGCAGACGCCTCTAACGGCTCTAGCCATGGCCGCCCTGGTAAAGGAAGCTGGTATCCCGCCAGGAGTCGTCAATGTGGTCACCGGGTACGGACCTACAGCTGGCGGTGCTCTCACCCACCATCCTGACGTTGATAAAGTAGCTTTCACGGGATCTACTGAGGTATTTTTCTTTTACCCATTCTTAAACGTTTATGCAAGTGGCTTATAATTTAGCTGATGTATATCTTTCACATTTTAGGCAGTAAGTAACATGTCTCTTTATCTAAGCCTCGATAAGATAGGCGTAGTAATAATAAACAAATATTATAGCGTAATACCTAGATAAAAAATAAAAGTAGTCATGGTGACGGACATAATGTAATTTAAAAAATATTTTTTTGTGTTTATACACGCTGTATTCCAGAGTAATTAGATTGATCATAAACACATAATTTTAACGGTGTTTTTGTTGTAAAAGCAAAGACTATATATTTTAAACAAAACACAAATATATATTTTAAATGCTTAGATGTTGATGGTAGACTTATATTTAACTAATTTATTTTCTTCAAGATTGGCCGTGTTATCATGAAAGCCGCTGCAGAAGTCAACCTCAAACGTGTTACTCTCGAACTCGGAGGCAAGAGTCCACTGGTCATCTTCAATGACGCTGATGGTTAGTAATAATTAAAAAAGATACTTGATCGACTATTACTTATATAAACTTATATTATGTTTGTTTGTTTGTTTGTTTGTTTGTTTGTTTGTTTGTTTGTTTGTTTGTTTGTTTGTAATATGTTTATTGTACGCAAGAAACAGCATAAGACGTTGGAATATATTTTTGGAGATTATTCCAGGCAACGGGCCGCATACCTGTAAAACCCCCTCCATAGAAAATCTGCAAGTTGAAATAAAGAGTGAATATCTTAATATCGGAGTCGTTGTGCAGAGTAAGAAAAATCACAATTTAAGTAGAAGTAAAGTAATATCCCAGCAACTGAAAATAACAAAACTAAATGATAGCATTAAATTAAAATATAAAAATAAGAACTAAACAAAAGAGAGCGTTGAAGCAAAATTATATTATTAAAATACAACATGTATTTTTCTAGTGGAGAAGGCAGCAGAAATAGCCCACGGGGCAGCTTTCGCCAATGCTGGTCAGTGCTGCGTGGCCGGTACCAGGACGTACGTCCAATCAGGAATATACGACAAGTTTGTGGCAAAAGCAGCTGAGATCGCCAAGAAAAGAACCGTCGGGAACCCCTACCAAGATGTTCAACAAGGCCCCCAGGTTAGTACATGGTTTGTAACTGAACTTTGCTAAGATATAAGGAATATTAATACAAATGGATCTTAAATTGGCAAGCAATAATCAGTCTTGATGTTGATAAATTTTTGAGTGCTCAGCGAGTGCAATATGGCTACAGTATATTTTGGTTCTACTTATAAAGATAAGAAATCTAAATAAATTTTATAAAAATGACGTCATCAGGTTCGCGTTTTGTAACAATCACTCTTCAGTCCTAAACGTGATTTTGGATCATTAGTAAAAATGCGATATTAATAATTGTGTGTAATTTAGAGTCTATATAGTAGATGATGAAATATTTAAAGAAAGTGTTCATGTGTATACAATATATCAATATTTTTTCCTTTGTCAAGGAATATCATGTTTTCTACGAATTAAAAATGTTAATGTCACTTTTATATATTTCTATAAGTTTTATTGTACTTGTTTAACGTTTCAAATATATAATTTTACTATTTTAGATCGACAAAGAAATGTTTGACAAAGTAATGGGCTACATCGATTATGGTAAGAAGCAAGCCAAGTGCGTTGCTGGTGGAGAACGCCATGGAAACGTTGGTTTCTTCGTCCAACCCACTGTCTTTGCTGATGTCAAGGATGACATGAAAATCGCCAGAGAAGAAGTAAGAATAGAATCCCATTATTATCCTATCCCTTATGTGATCATTAAGTGGAATGAATTACACATAATGATTTTCTTGACAATGTACTTTATGAGAGTGCTGATTAAAACAACGTGTTACGAATGATAGGGCCAGGCTGAAGTTAAAGGAAAATTGATCATTATTACTAAAAAATAACTAAACTTTTTGTAGAATCAAGTTGCGTTATCAATCTCATTCGATATACAATATATAATTATAACAACAATGTGCAATTAGAACAAAATTAAATTAAAAATTTAAAAAACCACAGACACAAGAACTTAAGTAATATCCCTTTAATTCTCCCCACTTTCATTCCCCACAACTTTTAAACGGCTCAACCGATTTTCATCAAACATGTCTAAGAACACTCGCACATACATAAGTCACCTTTAATACAAAAAAAAACTAAATTGAAATCACTGCATGCGTTCGGGAGTTATGATCCACGGACAGACAGACACGTCAAACTTATAACACTCCTCTTTTTGCGTCGGGGGTTAAAAAATGTTTTTCTCTAGATTGTTTTTCTGCTTTTTGCTTTACTTAATGACCAGAACTTCAATACGAAATCATTTATCCATTATATTTATCGTTTCTCTTTCAACTTTCTAGATTTTCGGTCCTGTCCAAAGCATCCTGAAGTTTGAGACGTTCGAGGAGATTGTGGACCGCGCCAACGATTCAAACTATGGTCTCGGAGCCGGTGTGATTACCAAGGACATCTCCGTTGCTCTCGCCTTTGTCAAGCACGTCAGGGCTGGTTCCGTATGGTTCGTATCGTTTTAATAAACTATTTTTATCACTGCAAGAATATGTCCGTCTGTTCCATTTACATGTTTCCAAAATTCAATTGGATAATTGGAGATTCAGAGTCAAGTATAAGCTATTTTTTAAATAAACCTCTAAAAATTTGATGTAAGTTTTCATCGTTATTACATACTAAAGATGAAAACTTACATGAAAAATCGTTTTCCAGCTATAACAAATAAAAATATTAAAATATAGGTAGGTACTATACTTATAAAGAAATCAATTGCTGTTCGTTTATCTCACTAAAATACCAGATCAGCTGAACTAATTTGGCTATATTTTTATTTTCAATTATTCGTATATGTAATCAAAATCTTTATTTTGATGTAAAAATATCTATTATTCTGAATTTCCAATCCACCAATAAACCCAACACTCAGCTAGGCATGGCCTTCGAGTCTCACGACCATTGGCTCTGTCTACCCCATAAGTGATAATGATATTGTGTCTATATCTTTGCAGGGTCAACACTTACGAACATGTCGCTTGCCAAACGCCTTTTGGAGGTTTCAAGGAATCAGGCATTGGCCGGGAGTTGTAAGATTAATTTTTCTATTTAATAATTATTATGACGACAAGGTCCATTGCGGCATTAAAACTATATATAAGGGCAAATCAACAGAAGTAGTATATCCTTGATTTGCTCAAAAGCTCTAAAGGATACTAAACAAAGAAGTAACCGAAAAAAGAAACAAAAAAAAAAATTTATTACGTAAATCTTTTATAGAATAGGGCTGCCAGTATTTATATACATACCACTATGGTTGCCAGAGATTAAAGTATGTAATATAATGGACAGAAGTATGAAGTAAATTAAATGTAAATTAAAATTAACAAATCGACGATTCAAAAGTGCTAGGATATAGTCTATCTATTTGAATAAAAATATTTTTACTTTGACTTTGAATGAAAACTCTTGGTCCGATTAAAAAAAAAGTATTTCACTACTAATGGGCCATTTATCGAGGAAGGCTATGGGTTATTTTTAGCCCATAATTCCTACGGAAACAGGAGCTTAGCGGGCAAACCGATAGGGTGGTCGCTAGTGTTTAAATATTAGTGTATGACTTTTTATCCATGAAGACAACGTAATAAATAATTTTCCTTAAAAAATAAGCAGTGTCTTTATAATTTTCGTCATTATATAAGGTACATTTATTTTTTAATTTCCAGGGGCGAAGACGGTATCCAGCAATACTTGGAGAATAAGACTGTTACAATTAACCTACCGAAAAAACCCCTCCTTTAAATTAGCTCTCATGAAAAACACCAGTTTACTGAAGCATTTACCCTATTATAACTATTGTATTTTTTTTATATGTTTTATGTCAAAATAAAAATTTCGCCATCGTAATTATGTATTTTACTTATTATACTGTAAGTACCTATCCATTCAAAAATTTTTCTACACTATCAAATTAAATACGCCATTTGAAAAATTTTGGTAAATATTAAAAAATAATATTCTTGATTATATTCATGAACTTAATTGATGATTGCTCAATATTAAGTTCCTAAACTTTTTTTCTAATTCACAGATAAAAAGATATCAGCTAATTTCACTTAAATATAACAAAGGGCTGTTCATATTTTCACAATAGAACTTTATTTTATTTTATAATAGCATTCCGTCTATTTTATACAATTTACTGAATGTAGAACAGCGGCCGTTTTTTTTAGTTAGTATATAATATTTTCATATAGCAAAAGTAATTTACAAAATAAACCATTTATTGAATGGCTTCGTATAAGCAATATGGTAAACTTATTTTTTGAAGTCCGAACTATCGGCTTTATTCATATAGTGGTTGGGTCGAAAGTCAAATAATATAACCCCTCTCTATTTCGATGTTCCTATGATTTAAAATTCATAAAGACTCAAACCAGTCAGCCTCTACGAAGAAAAACGTGCTTTATTTTGAATGAGGTATAATCTATTTTCATTTGCAATAAAAGTTCCTCACTGTATCAGACATAAGGATGTCTACGCATATTATTTAATACATCGATATAATTTTTAACCCCCGACGCAAAAAGACGGGTGTTGTAAGTTTGACAAGTGTGTGTGTCGTTCTGCCGGGCATCTTAGCTCCCAAACGGATGAACCGATTTGGATAATTCTTATTTTGTTAGAAAGGTGACTTAATCGAGAGTGTTTTTAGGTATGTTTTAACCCCCGTCGCAAAAAGACGTAAGTTCGATGTGGGTTTCGTTATACTCAGTCGGAGTATTTTTTGAAATTAAATACTTGTGTTATATTGCGTCGGGGGTTTTATAAATTTTTAAGTAAATTACGCGTTTAAAGGTGTACTCTTAGGATTCATAAAAATAGGTATCAAATGTTTTTCTATTAAATCTGTATAAAATAACAAGCTTATGAGAACCAATATGCCTTGTAGTAGGAATAATATTCCTAGTTATTATAAAAAGTATCACGTTTTTAGGTCTTTCCAAAGGCGTTATTACGAGAAACATCAGAAATGTTATTCCTATTAGCCGAAGCTACTTTCAGTAAATTATTCAAGAGTTTTTAAAAATTTTGGACCTCTTCAATTGTTTGTTTTCAAGTGTTATGAATGAATGATTTGCTTCGGTATATATGTCGATATTCAAATATCGACTACCACCCAGCCCACCTCACTACTTCACTTTCCGTTCAGTTCTATCAGTCAGTCAGTATAGTACACTTCGAGTGAGCGGTGGTTGAGAGCGTACGTGTTTCACCAGAGATTTTACTGCCACTTATTTAATATAAATCGTTTTCAAAATGGTGAAAGTCGACGTAAAATACACTAAGGTAAGTGTAGTATGTTACAGAATGTTAAGTCTATTTTTAACAACACAATCTCAAGAGTTACCGGCTTAACAACATACGGTAGACGCACCATTGGTGCATAATATTACTTACTTGTTATTTTAATTCTGCCCAGAGACCGGTATCCATTTTAAGTACGAACTTACATATTCAATAAAAACGTCTGTTTTATATTACTCTTATTTAAATAATTGACTTTTTGTGTGTCTTTTTTTGCTATTTAATATCAAATGATGAAAACTACGTCTTCCTATGCACAAAATCATCATCATTATTGTATTTTATTTCATATATTTATGTGAATAAATAAAATTAAAGAATGTAGAATGTACGATTTCAATAACTTTTTCTCGAACTTTTATTCCTTATTTACCTTTAGAAATTGGAGCTGATTTTAAACTCTCAGATAACTGCTCGGTTTATTATGTTCATATTTTTTTTTAAAATTTATAATATTATTGCATATAGAGCAGGTATATAATATTTTAGGTCTTTCATCTTGAAATTTGGACACTACAATCGACAAGATTAAAAAAATTATTAAAAACTTCAATCTAAGTAGTACTTACACCGCGCAAAGTAATTTTACCTACTTCAAGGACGCCTTGTTTTTACTAAAGTACCTACATATTTAATTAACTTATTTCGAAATTTGAGAGACATATAATATAAATTTATGATTTTTAGTGATTCACTTTGTGTGATTTTCTTATCCTTTTCTAGCGGCACATTTAAAGGGGAATAAGGGTAATAGTAGACATTCTGCAAATTAACTAACCTTGAATTGGCTTTAAATTAACGATATCTGAATTTTGTATTATTCGTATGTCTGCATTACAAGATGATAAGCAAAGGCCACCTCATTTTGTGTAATCGTAGGTCAAGTTGAACAAAAAAATATGTAATAAAAAAGGTATTTTTCTCCAGCAAATCATTGTCAGGCAATGGGTTAAGATTTAGAGGTCCGTTATCCGTTAATCACTGATATAACGTTAATAACTGATATAAATCGAGAATAAATGAATGCTGTAAGAAAATAATTATTGTCTTTTCTCTATTCACTCAAAAGCATGTGCCAAATGCGTTTTAAAAATAAAAAGCGCGAGACGCGCGTAAATTTTAAATTACTGTGTTTGGCTTATGTTTATTTATTTATTTATTTATACTTGAAAGTGATGTGTACACTTGTACATATATACGTTTTTTATATTTCGCTGCAGTTTTTCAAATACAAAAATGTTAAATGACTTAATAGGTTATTTTAGGTATATATTAAAAAAAAAAAATATTTGTTTTGAGTCGTACAAGTCACTATTACGTATATCAATAAATTTCCATGTGTTTAGTTATTCATCAACAATGAGTTCGTGGACGCAGTTAGCAAGAAGACATTCCCTACCGTCAACCCTCAGGATGAAACAGTCATCGCTCAGGTCGCAGAAGGTGATAAGGTAAGAAAGTATATCATGCTCCCTTTAATTAAAATTTAACTTAGTAGTAGTAGTATTCTTACACAGCTGAAATTAATGTTTAATAAACCCTAAATAACATTGAAGTAAAAAAGTAATTTAAGTATATCTGTAATAATAATGCTCACAAGAAAGACAGAAAAAGAAAAAAAATAGCACATAAAAAATGACACAAATTAGACTTCTGGGGCGTTACGACGACACGCGACAACACGTAAGTATATTACCGCCTTCTCTTTCTGTTCGGTTACAAGCCAAGTAAGTACCTTAAGATAATTTTCATCACTAAAATTTAAATTTTCTTTAGGCTGACGTCGATAAAGCAGTGGCAGCGGCTAAGAAAGCGTTCCACCGTTACTCAGCATGGCGAACCATGGACGCTTCTCAAAGAGGCATGCTAATGCTGAAGTTGGCTGACCTGATCGAATCTCAAGCTAGATATTTAGCTGAACTGGAGACCTTGGACTGTGGAAAGCCAGTAAAAGAGGCGGAATTCGAAGTGTATTATGCTTTAACCGTTCTGAGATATTACGCTGGAAAAGCTGATAAAATTCTTGGCAACACCATTCCTGCAGGTGGGTTAATTTAATTTACCAGGAAATAATGGTACATATACTCGTACAGTCATACTCAGGAAGAGTATGGTTAGTTGTGTAATAGTTAACATCTCTGTCAGTTACTCATAAGGTCATAATTTATTTCATTTTTAAATTAAGAAGTTCAGTGTATATATTTTTAATAGATATTTAAATAGTAACTGTCTTTTCTGACTGTCTGGATATAGCGTTTTGTCTCTCTGTCATAGAATTTACAAATAGTTTTATTTTTTAAGTCACTGATTTGATCGCGTTCAAGTAGGTAGTTAGTCGTATATTTATTTATTTGAATTTACATTCAAAATTCTATTACATTTTCTAGTACTTTATTTGATCGGTAGATGAGCTTATCTTTAAATCTTTGTGAATAAGAGTTTCAGCTTAAAAGCTATGCTACCCATGCAAACCCCAAAACCAACCGTTAAAATCAGTAGATGAAATTTCTTCTTGTGTTTATATGATCCCACGACCAATACATTTTTCTATCATAAGTTTGGGATTTCACGCTGCATTTTCATTATATTATGTCTAGTCTTTATGTCAAGATTATATAATTATGTTATTCTTACAAAGCAGATTAATAGACATAAGACAAAAAATATCTTTGTTTGCAAGCTCTTACGAAGCTGCAACTTTTGCATATTATAACAGTGAACAAATATTATATCAGTAGTTACAAAATATACTATCGCCGTATAATGTATTGTTTATATTTTATGTAGAAACCAACAGAATAAGTTGTTTGTGTGTTTCGGGTTTATTAATTTTGCCTTTAAGTTATCAGTTTTCGTGATAACTACCACGCCGTCTGGAGCATGAGGGGCGTGATCGAGTTGTGGCATCAAATATTGTTGTTTATATTTAGATAGTATTATACAAGTAATATTTTGTTAGTCATTAATTATGATTTTATTTTTTTATCAAGATAAATATATTTTCCTGTTAAAATAAGCTAAAGTGACATTTCTGTTTCAGTTTCTACTGAAACTTTAATGTCTAAAATTAATAACACTTTAATTCCTTTAGTATCTTTCTCTATAGCTGTAAAATATTTGTACGTCTTATAGTAAATATCACTTCTACATTCCTTAAGGGTAGACAGAGCCAAGAGTCTTGAGACACTAAAGTCACAACGTCAAGAGAGCTGGGTTTATTGGTAAAATGGAGAATCAGATAAAATGACAGGTTACCCAACTAATGAGAACAATCCTCTATTTGAAGCATTTTTGCTACATTCCACTTATTTTTTCGCTCCCAGACCAGCATAGAGGTACTGTGTCATTTTATTAAATATACGAAGTTTTATTTTTATACTTAGGACTTCTGTTGTTACACATCGATACAATAACATACTTATGTTTGTTACCGCCCCGGGAACTAAAAAATAAGAGTGCTAAATTTTATTTAAGAAAATGTAATATTTACGCAAATACATTGGTATGTTGAAACATGATTTAGCATTATTATCCTTTTATTTTCAGATGGGGACGTTTTATCTTTCACTTTGAAAGAACCCGTTGGAGTATGTGCCCAGATTATCCCATGGAACTACCCCATCCCCATGATGTGCTGGAAGATCGCGCCAGCATTGGCTGCTGGTAAGTACTTCATTATTTTAGCTTTTTTTTCACTGCTAGGTAAAATTCTGTCTTTAGGCTTTATCTTAAGATCCTGTGCTAGTCTTATTACTCCCTTTCTTGATAATAAGCAAGTAATCTACAATATGCCTTCTGCGGGCGCCAGGCCAACTAATAACCCTTAAACAAGACAAGAGATACAACTACACCAAGTTTTCGTTCCTGGAAAACTATTAGGTCTCTATTCCTTTTATGGCCACATTTCCCTTACAACGGTGGCCCACTAAATTCTACTTTTCTTCTCATCAAGATTGATATTCTTTGACAAACATAGCAGTTAAGTATTCGTTTTCATTTGTATCGTCACCTAGGTTTGTGGTTGTATATACATTCTGATTAAACCTAAGTTAGTTGTAAAATGTAGCTGTGTCTAAAAGTAATCATGCTTGAATAAATATTGATCTAAGTATATACTTATTGTTTATAACACTTACTCACTCATCACGGAATCTCAGAAACTACAAGGAACTTATTTTTATATGTGGGTCCCTTTTAGGACATACATACATAGGTGCTTGTTAAGACGGGATTATGCAAAATTCCCGTCTTAACAAGCCGCACAGCTGCGGGGAAAAGCTGTTTATAAATAAACCTGATGAATATCATGTTATATCTTATCAATAAGATTAGTATGCGACTTAGTATCTGACACATTTATAATGAAACGTTACTTTGCTGCAAGGTTGTACGTTGATAGTAAAGCCAGCCGAGCAGACGCCTCTCACGGCGCTGGCCGTGGCGGCGCTGGTGAAGGAAGCCGGCTTCCCGCCAGGAGTCATCAACGTGATCCCTGGATACGGCCCCACGGCCGGTGCAGCCCTGACACATCACCCTGATGTGGATAAAGTGGCGTTCACTGGATCCACTGAGGTGAATTACTTTCTAATATTATTACTTCTACTTATCTTATCCTACTCTTGAGGAAGTGCTAGCCAACGCTTTGATGTACAATAAAGATCTAGATTCACAGTTCCGGACAAAATCAAAGATCAGATTATTGTGACAAAGTTCTATTTCCAGAATCGCGTATAAAAAATAAGTCTTAATGTGTGCAAGTTGAAACCATGTCAAAATAAAGAGATTTGTTTAAGTCTGCTCATTTAATGTCATTTATAAGCGATGAGCAGTGTTTTACCGAAGGCTGAGTCTAGTTGTTTATCTTATGTCGATGAGCCAACGCAACTAAAAAGATGGGAGTATTTTACACATCGTTTTTAACTAGCTCCTACACTTAGTGCTATTTATAGCAATTTTCAGTATCTTATCTCACAATCAAAATGGAATAATTCTGATTTGATTTCGATCTAGTATTTGATCGACGCGCGATGTAATCTGAGTTCATTCTGAACAGTATTAAAAATGCTCTATGTTCGACCACCCTCATAATCGTTTCGTAGAAGTATAGAATCTCTGGGATGGACATAGGAAAGTTTTTAACTGACAATTGAGCGAGAAATGAATTGCTTTTCTCGGAAACAGACACACAAAATTTAATTTATTGTAATTTATTTCTGTTATTTTACTAGTATATGTTTGTTTTAAGAATAAAAAATATTTTATTTTTTTTATTTTCAAAGCCGCGAATGGATGGCTTGTTCAATATAAAAATAATACGGTAACGAAAACCAAATCACGCGATTAAATAATGAAAATTTGGCTTTTTTTTTTTAAAATAATGTTGAGTTTTTTGGTGCTACAAAAAACTGATTGATATCCGGGTCAAATGACAAAGTTAAAGATTATTTTATCACAATGACAATTAGCATTATAATGACGATGTTTCTTTGAAATTTAATCAATGAGGGGCGCGGTTCAAGTCAAATTGAATAATAAAAGTACTAATCATGATACACGTTACTGAGTAACGTATTAGAGTATTTAAATTTCGCCAGTTTGTGGGTAATAACAAATTTTTTGCAATTAAACAATATGGTTCTACCATTATATTTGATCACTTTGGCGCTGTAGAAACAAACCAAACCACGCGATTCTCTTACTCATATGCAGTAAAATATTTGAATTAAATGCACCTGGTGATGCACATACAAGTGTGTTGTAAACTACGATAGCTTATCATTAATGATATAATTCCATTAAAAATACAAAATATGAAATGAAAGACAATGCAATATTATGAAATATGCCTTAGTTGATGATTTCAACAACAAAGAAGTGAGATCTAAATGGGTGTCATATACAATGATCTGTCTTGAAATGTATTTATAACAAAAAAAAAATCAAATCAAATTTCTTTTATTTTCTCCTACAATCTTAAAGTAACATAATTTTACATTGTATTAGGAATTAAACAAGATGTGAGAGACTGGTGCCTGAACTAAGCAAAGCCCGTATCTCAGTACACCAGACTCTATCGACTTAAAATATCATTTTTTCTTATAACTTAAGTGACCTGGCTAGTACTTTAACTAGCCCAATAGTCCATAGACTTGAGTGGCATCATTTAAAGAAATGGATGGGGAGAATTAACTTCAATAATAAATAGATTTATAGTCATAGAGAAAAAAAAGCGCCTAAAAAATTAATCACCATTTTTTTGCCTATAAAATTTATCTAAAGGCTATAATTTTCTTTTTTTAGGTTGGACGTATAATTTTAGGAGCAGCTTCAGCTGTTAATTTGAAACGAGTAACTTTGGAGCTTGGTGGCAAGAGTCCCTTAGTTGTTTTCAACGATGCCGATGGTAAGTTTACTAAGTACCTATATATAACAATTAGCTATTTTTATATAAATGCTAGTCTATGAGAATCTTAGATTTTACATTTTATCTTACACTAGCTTATGCCCGCGACATAATCCCCGCTTACTACTATTGTCAATATGTATCTGTGGGTCCAGAAGCTTTTTCGTGATGCGCGTACAAACAAACAGACAGACAAATTTTCTAAACATAATCGTTTTGGCTTCTATAGTTCTAAAAAGACTCCCCCGCAACATTTTTTTTCTTAATATCACCCATGTACGGACATAGCTTGGTTACAGTTTTATTATATTGTTTTGTATAGATTTTTATAGCTTCTTTAGAAAAAAATAGAGAATTCTGGAGGATGTTTAACCCCAGGTCTCTTTTATCTCCATTTAAATTTTCAACAACATCAAATCGATTACCTGGTAAATGATAAACTTGTGCATTTATAAACTTTAATCACGTGACAAGCATATGTATCATATAAATTGTGTAATGACGTTATATTATTATAAATAGTAGAAGATTAATGGAAAAAAATATTGTTTGTTTTTTAAAAAAAGCCTTTTGCTTTAAATTTATTTTTTAATAACACTTCTGCACAGGAGCTAACCTGATAATCTATATCGCAATAAAAACTTACAATTTCAGTTGAGAAAGCAGCACAGATCGCTCACGCCGCGGCGTTCGCCAACGCGGGCCAGTGCTGCTGTGCGGGCACCCGGACTTACGTGCAGTCCGGGATTTACGACCAGTTTGTGCAGAAAGCCGCTGAGATCGCCAAGAAGCGATCCGTTGGGAACCCCTTCGATGATGTTCAACAGGGACCACAGGTAATCCATACTCACGTCACAATTATAAGTAGCTATGAGTCTATACTACGAATATTTTATTTTATGACTGTATGCGAAGGCCCTGCGACACTTTACAGAACTCTAGGGTCCCGCGGACCACCTCTTGGGAATCGCTAGTCTATATATAACACATAGTTATGACCCTACTCAATACTACTAATTAAATCTCTACAGATTGACAAAGATATGTACACAAGAGTATTAGAATACATCGAGTCCGGCAAGGCTTCAGGGGCTAAATGCATCGCCGGTGGTGAGAAAATGGGCGACAAAGGATTTTACATCAAACCTACCGTATTTGCTGATGTCAAGGACGACATGAAGATCGCCAGAGAAGAAGTTAGTAATATTTATTTAAAAATGCAAAATTGGCATGGATCACAACCGCTTCTTAGAATTTACAGTCACTGACTTATCATGAAATCTCAAAAACTACAAGGCATCTCAAATTGCCATATTTCTACTTTGTAATAATAAATAAATTACTTTACAACATTTATAATATTGAACAACTAACGTTTTTAGATCTTCGGGCCAGTCCAAAGCATCTTCAAGTTCGACACGTTCGAAGAGGTCATCGACCGCGCCAACGACTCTAACTACGGACTCGGCGCTGGAGTGGTTACCAACGACATAACCACGGCCATGTCTTTCGCCAAGCAAGTCCGCAGTGGCTCCGTGTGGTAAGTACATTAGGTAACCGGGCGAAGCGAGCTTAGTCTATCCCATTTAGAGCATATTTTTATGACTCTCTTTACAGAAAATTATTACCACGTTTGAGATTTAACGAAAGACATTTAAATGTACCTACACAGTATATATAAAAAAAATTGCGAGTCCTTATTAAGCTACGCTTTTAGTTTTTTTTTTCTACTTAAATTATTTGTTTGAATCGATACATTTTTTGCATAAAATCTATGACGCGCCGTGTGACTTTAACTCGGAAATGATGCTGGTGTCCATCATTCAACTGCTGGTGTCCATCATTCGCGCTAACCTACTTAACAAAACCAAAATTTGTTTATTATTTTCTTACATTTATTTTTTTATTAAGGTAGATTAAAAAAGGTAATCTTTGACAGGATCAACACGTACGATCATGTCACTAGTCAAACTCCATTTGGCGGTTTCAAGGACTCTGGTCTTGGCAGAGAACTGTGAGTATTTATGAGTATTTTTAAGTAACGACTCGATACCTAATTTTTATAATTATCAAATTGACTACTGTTAATAAACCTTATGTTTATTTAGGACTAACTCGTCGAAGTATAGCAATTTGACGGTCCTTTACGTTAAAATTAGTTCGTTAATTGTATTTTATAAACGTTAAAGACTACCCTACTTTGCCACTTTCACTAAATCAAAACAATATTTTTTTTCAGGGGAGAAGAAGGAATCAACCAATACTTAGAATGTAAAACAGTCACTCTAGCATTACCTAAGATCCCTCAGCTTTAATGAAGTCAACTGAAAAGAAACTCAACCTAACTTTAATACTTATTTAAAAATAAAACCTACACTTTGTTTACAACATGTTTGTGTTAAAAATGCATTTTGGTATAAATAACTTTAGTTATAATTTCTTTCTTTGTTTGTTACTAACATTAACATAGAATTACATTATTTTTTAAAGAAAAACTTGTACAATATTAAATATATAAATTACTTTAATCTGTGGTAGTCAAACTGACCTGGTTTTGATTTGAGCAGAAAAAACGTGAAAACCCGTTGTGCCATCTATTTTTAAATCAGTGTTATTTTGAGATTCGTGTTATTAGAAATTATCTCAAAATTATAACAGTTAACAATATACTAAGTTATACTTACCAGTTTTTTTTTAGAAGTTGCTTTGCACGTATTTAGTCGTGTTCGTAGCGCATGTACCCCTGAGTAAAAAACTTTTTTGATGGCAAAAAAAAGAATTTTAATAAGCCTACCGTTCCACTAAACATACCGCATTTGTACCTGATACTAACCTCACCTTTAAATTTGAAAATGTGTTGTTTTACCTTTGTTATTATTTAGTGCAATAAAAAGATAAATTTTTCTTTTCATTTTTTTTTGTGCAACTAACCAATCAGTGGCATGTGACCCACTTAATGAGATCACCACATATGTCACAAACGTATCAAAAAATGTGGTTACCACAACCTATTGACGACTGCAACACTGATTATAATCTCGACCAGTAGATTTTTGATTTTCATACAGATCTGGGAGCGAAAGAAAAACGTAGAATGTGCCAGTTGCTTCTTTGTCCACGCAGATTGTAAAAATAAATCAGGGGAACGGCTTGAAACAGGATTTCTCATAGACGATGGGTTAGCAACCTGTCACTACTTCTGAATCTCCATTCCACCANNGGCCTTCAAGTCTCGTGACTTTTGGCCTTTCCTACCCCGTAAGAGATATATATAGGATACTGTATCTGATAATGTAGATATTTTTACTGTGTATCTGTACGTCTTAAAAAATTCACTCACCAACAATCTTATACTGCTTTTCGGTGAGATGGTTGGAGACCATGCCACAGATATGAGCGCCAAGCGAGTGGCCCACACACGTAATCATCTTAGCCAGCGCGCCGGCCTGCGTGATCTGGGAGTATAGTTGAGCTGTGCATTGAGACGCTAGTCTGAAATACGAATGATAATAACAATAAAAAAATATCATTATTTTTAAATTCATTCGTAAAACTGAATTAAACATTGTGTCTCAGAAAACAGTTTCGATTTCGTCCGAGATCTCGTGAATATTTAGTTCTACATGGTATTATTACGCCACTTTCCCATAAGTCTCCACTCATGGGGAACTATAATTTTGACAGAATGGCCTTTTTAGGGTTTCGTAGGCTCAAAAGCAATAAACGGTTAAAAATAAATATCAAACGGTCAAGTATAAATATTTCTGGGGGCATGGTAGTGACCCCACCAAGTCGAGCAAAAAAGCGTCATTCACACTTTTCTTGAAGAACTTCTGGTTAATTTGAAAAGGCATGCATAATACATTATCGACCATAAAATAATAAAAATAGTAACCTCATATTAGACAGCGCAGACAAATAGCACGGAAATCTTGTTAGCGAGGACCAGTCCACCATAAAAACGTTATAATCACCACGGGACAAAAATGCTGAAATAGCAAAAAAATAATTTAAAGCTCAGTTAGTCCTCGTAAAAAACTGTAATATCTACCTTTGAAAATATTATACCTAATAACCAAAACTTAGTTTTAGATAGTCATAATTAAAAAAGTAAAGTGCAGATGTAATATCTATGTTCATTGTATTAAAGTCACTTTTTGTTTATATCTTAAATGAACTCAGTAAAAAACTGAGAACATACCTCGTTATTCTTGACAGCCTGTCGCCTTGNNAGAATTCCGGTCGAGATAATCAACTACCGGTTTGAAATTTTATAATAAGTAGATTCACTGTATGACTTTACTTTATTTCATTTCCAGTAATCGACATTTCGAGTATTTGACCTTTCAACACTTTTTTGTGACGAGGTAAATATTTTTAAATGTTGACCCCCATCATATAAAAAGTAATTTCTCTCAGATGTCTGGACAAAAATTTATTTTAATTAAATGCAAAGTTAATTAAATAAACATTTTAAAAATGAAAAAGATGAAAAAACGCACTTTAATTTATACCTTTTCAATAGTAAGTATTCTAGATAAATTGTCACACCATCTGACATAGTAGAGTGAAACAATCAAAAGCACAGGTTCATCTCTTTACTATGTAGGGACACGTATTATTTAAACACACAATCTGTGTATGTAGAATGCTCTAAGAAAAGTTTGCGTAGTACCTAAGTACTTTAGTTTATGTTAAAATTATGTACTCGTAAGTGGCTTCAATTTTCCAATATGTAAACCTAGCTGAAGACTAAACGCTTTCCGAGCGATGTATATGATTATTTACAAATTACATTGTTTTTTTCTATTATTTTTAAATCTGGCCATCAAAAAGTTAAACTTAAATCAAATATAAAGGAGAAATCCCTTACCGTCACGAATAAAAGTCATGGGTTGTTTGGAGTGTGTCCCGTTGAACCCGTGAATGATAAGCACGTTCTTCCTGGACCTTTTCCAGCCGTATCCCTTGAGGTACTTGGGGTACCGCACGTCCACCCACTGCGAGCGAGGGTGCTCCCTGCTCATGGACCACTGACATACATAAATTACGAAACAATCGGTGGCGTCATGTAATCGCTTAGAAACTTCTAGAAACAGCTTAAGGTAAATACATGCAACTGGTAAGTACTTAATTTAGGTTTGGGATTTATCTAGATCTAGGTTTGTGTTATATCGTTTTTTAACCGACTTCAAAAAGGAGGTGGTTCTCAATTCGGATAGTTTTTTTTTTTTTTATGTATGTTCATCGATTACGCCGACGTTTCTGGTCCGATTTACGTAATTCTTTTTTTATTCGACGCAGAATGTTTGCCATTGG
>JADGIL010021228.1:0-11787 GCA_020352625.1 Cactoblastis cactorum | reverse complement strand
GTCATTTGAGTTTTCGCGTCCCACCATTGACCTCTTCTTTACACCACTTAATTGTTACTACAAAAGACAAAGTGACTAGCATCAAAAAACAACGAAAAAATATGTAGAAGTCAAATAAATGATCTCACATGTTCTGGACCTTCGATGAATCACAATCGTTATCCAGCAGTCCATTCGTATTGGCAGATTTCACCATCTGCACCAGTATGGGGGTGAGTTCCCCCTCCAAAGCTAGCAGGCCCTTCGCGAAGGCTGCAGCGGTCATCTGCACGCGGCCTTCGTCAGACGCGTAAATCTTCAGATCGTGACGGAATGTGGAATGAAGTCGGAGCAGACCCAAGCCTTGAGTGCCGCCCTCGCCTGTCACATTAATATTCCAATTTTAACATTTGTCGGCAGAATTTAACCTAAAGATTGTACCTGTAGCTGGCTCCACACCACTACAAGTAGTGGCTCCATACCACTACTAGCAGTGGCTCCATACCACTAAAATAATGACAGTTCATTGCTTTTTAGTGTGTATATCCCACACTCGTATATTCTACATATTTCTATGTATTGCCTGCCTGGGGTATATAAGCGAATTCCGACTGGCGCTGGAGTCAGTACTGATTTAACAGAGCTACAAGTACGATCAAAGTGAGACAAAGTATGTGTTTAAGCGACTGTAAAGTGAGTATAAGTGCAGTAAATTTTGTAAGGTATAAGAACAGTGATTGTGTGTTATTTTCCGTAAAATAAAGTCTCGCGTCATTGTCATCAGACGTATTATTCCGAATAAACGAACCAGTAGCCCGTAACAATACTATATATACAAACCAGGTATATGGCGGCCCTGTCCTCCGGGGTACATGCACCGGAACATGCGGCCCAACTCTTCAGCCTGAATGCGGCCCGCGGGGGTCAGCTCTCCCCCCCACTTCAGTATCAACACTAGGGACGGCTCGGCCACGCCTCCTGAATTATATGTCACTTTATTTTTGTTATCAGCCAGTTTCATGACATATAAAGAAAAATATATATTTAGTTTTAATTTCTAAAGTGAATATCTACATACGTATAATAAAACAGTAACTTAGCTATGTCTGTACATAGGTGATATTCAACAAAAAATATATAGGTGTACTTCGTGGATCCTACAGCAGCCAAAACGGCTATTTCTAGAATTTTTTTCTATCTGTATGTTTGTACGCGCATTACGCAAAAAATATTGGATGAAATCTATGTTCGTTTACAACAATAGCTACTATAAATATTATATTTGTAAAATTTTCAATGATTTAAGTAAAAAATTAGTTTAACTGAGCATGCGGACACACGCTTATCAAAGATCATGCTAAGTTTTAATGACAAATGTTGCTTGGTTTTTTTCTTGAAACCAGTAATGTATTATTGATAATAGCAAAGCGATTTTAAAGGTTTAACAAAATTTATTTAAAAAAAAGAGATAGCGCAAATCAAACGACGTCATGTGAAACTACAAAACTATGAGTGTTTTCTAAAATTTTGCTAGGTTTATCGACTTGAGGAATTATACAGTATTACGAATATGCACCACATACCACTTGGATTGTGATAACAAGTACAAATCCACTGAAACATTATGTAATATTATTAATTTAAATAAATATAAATCTTATCATACGCACCTTGACCATAATTGTATAAAGTAAAGAAGATTAATGACAATAGGATTATTATTTTTTGTTATATAGAATTAACACATTTCAAGATGTTTTTAAAAATACTTGTATGCCCTAAATACAAACGTTAGATTACTAAAAATATATGTTTTAGTTAATTTTCGAGGTATCGAAACTCGCTCACCATCCTGCGCACGGAATGGACCATGGACGCCATAATTGAATAAAGAATTGTAATCAATTATTCAAAATTATTCACAAATTTATTGAAAACCATCGCGTCTAATGTTTATTACATATCAGGTTTTCTTATAGCGCGGGTTGAAATTATCACATGCGTGTGGCAACCTCATTGATGCAGGCTCCCATAGAAGGCTCATGAAGGCCACAGGTGCCAGCTTAGTTGTATAAAAAATAAATAATTATATTAGCCCTAAAGTAAGTTCGAGACTTGTGTTATGGGATACTAACAGAATGATGCTAAATTTTTATAACAAATACACATTATAGGATAAACACCATCATGATCTGACAGGGGATTGAGTCCAGGACTTTCGCGTAGCGGGCAGGCACGTTAACCATACGCCATTAGGGTCGTTTTACTTCATAATGTGGGATGGTCTAGCTGCGTATATGTCTGTAAAGCCGTGTCCGCTGCGCATGTTTTGCATAGAACATTGCTTAAAAACATAAGTAAGTGGCATGGCCCATGTATTAATTCGCCCATGGCTTAATCCCGAGTTCACCGACTTGTTCTAATCATGTGATTTACAAAACGGACCATGAAATCTCAACGCTCGTTTAAACTTAATTAATTGGTTTATGTGTGGTGAATACGGAAAAATATTAAATTAGCTGTTAATCAGTCGTTTAGAAAGTTGGTGAACTCGGCTGTCAGTAGCAGAAGGTCGTGCAGACCATGTGCGCGGTGCGGGGTGGGCGGGGTGAGCGGGCGCGGCGGGGGGTTACCGTCGTCGGAGCTGGAGCCCCGCGGCCGCCCGCGCGGCTGGTACTTCATCTGCACCTTGCGGTTGATCCCCGAGAAGTGGCCGTACCTGGAGCCAACAATAATAATCTCACCCCATACTTCTGAAACTGTAGTCGCACTTCATACTTCTGAAACTGTAGAGAATGTTTTTGAGAAGGTGAATGACTATATTTTTCTAATCGACTACGTGATGGTGTTTGACATTTCTTGGCAAATCGTGTGATAGTACATCCTCCAGTATCGCTATATATCGTTTAAGCCGCGATATAGGAGAGAACCATGAGAGTACAATTCATAAGCCAGGATGTTGGGCTATAAAAGTATAATGAACTAGCGACCGTGCTGCGGTTTCTTCCAAGCTGGTCCCTTTATCGTAATAATTGTGGGCTAGAAATGTTACTCTAGAAGGTCTAGTCCTTATCTATACCTATAATAAAATTGTAACTAAAATAGTCTATACTAAACAGAAAACATTATGAGGAGTCTTTATAGGGCCAACAGAAGCCAAAAGTATTTTTTTTGTCTCTGTCTGTAAGTTTGTACAGCATCATAAAAAAACCACTGGATGGGATTTGATGCGATTTTCACCGTTTCAACCTCAACTCTGGGGATCGAACCCTCAGCGAGTGTTTGGGGGGTAATATAGTAGGAGGTGAGCTGACATCTCGAGCACGCTCTTGAGCTGCTCCAGCTTGCCCTGCTTCTCCTCGATCTCGGGGTCGGCGTGGCGCGTGTGGATGTCCGCCAGCAGCGCGCGCGCGATGTCCAGGATCTCCTGCAGCTGCTTCGGCTTCTTCAGCTTCACGTGCCCGCGCTTGAACCCCTCGTACTTCTCGAATATCTCGAAGAATCTGCGGACAACATTTTATTGATTGCTAGCCTACTAGTGCGTTTATTGCAAAATGTCAGCAAGCACCTATGTCCTAGTACTTGTAGTGTGTAATTTCGTCATAAGTGATTCAGTCAGTCAGTGCCCTTTTGCTTTTTATATACTCGTACAGATTACTTGCACAATTAGTTATAAAACATGCATGTTGTAAAAAACTTGCGAACGATTAATAATTGATTTTGTCGATATCTTCGCCCGGAATTATTTCTTGTTTTCTCACTAAACTATAGGCAAATTTGGCAATATTAATACATTTTATTTTACTACTGTGATAGAAGGACTCTAAAGAATAGTTAGCAAATTGTACACTTTAGACAGTGACCTATTGAAAACTGTGTTGGAAATTTCAAGAAAAATAAATGAAAACCTGAAAGTCTCACCTGGGGTGTCTCACTTCAACCTTCATCTTCTGCTTGGGCGTCCTGTCTCCGTGCCTGATCACCCCCACGACACATCTGAGCTCCATCATCTTGCCGAAGGTGGTGGGCACTATGGGCGGGTCATCCAGCTGGAAGGGCACCGACCACGGGATATGCAGCGTTGGCGCCAACTCCCTCAATATCATGTTTCCGAGAATTTTTGCGCAATCATCGTAGTATTTGTTCGAGTTTTTGACGAAAGAAAACCCGTTTACATCGCACACGAACGATTTGCCGTTCGCTCTGAAAGATTGTAAATAAATATTAAGTATTTCTGTTGATTTCTCTTTAACCTATATGTTTTTATTTTCCATTTTGATCCGACCTCCTGAGTAACAGATGCTGTATGCTTGCTGTATCTTCTAATTAAATATTGACGTATAAGAACTAAAACAGGCATTTACAATTCCAATTTGACCAATATTGTGCATACAATTCCACAGTGTTAATGTTTAGCGAAGCGAAAAGCGAAAGCAAAGTTTAGCCAAAAAGTTTAGATGTCTTCAAAATACACAGCAGAATTGTTACCAAGTCTATTTTGAAAAGAACTTTGTTCCAAACAGATAACATTTATATTAGTCCTACTTATACAATGAATTCGATTATGGCGTAATTGGACTCAAATATTAGCTTTGTTATAAATTAATTACACAAGTATGAACTAATTGTTTGTTCATGTTATCTTTATAAGGTATATCAAACAACCCACTTAAGGTTCATATAGTAAATCAAAAATTGTTAACATATAGATTCATTATTTTCCTCTCTTATAAGATCTGATATGATTTATGATAAATATTAAGAATAGTTTGGACTTACCTTAACAAATCAAACCCGCATACGGTCTGCTTGAAAGCCAGGCACACTTTCCTGGATATGAGCTTCTCCTGGTTGCTCAGAATGACGGGGTATCTGATCTCCTTGCCCTCGGAGTCCCGCTCCACTTTCCCGTCTAGGGCGGGGCTCTTGCGTGCCTCCGCGTGCGCGTAATCAGGCCCGACAGTGTACACTTTCACATCGGTTCCTGGGGATAATATACGTAAATACTTCTTATATCTCCGAAACAATAAACCTTTTTGTATGTGCTCTGAGCGCGTTCATAAAAACTGCTTGTATGTAATGTGTTACAATTAAATCTGTTATATTTGAATAATAAATGTGACAAACTATTAATTATTTGAGGCGTAAAGGCAAAATAAACAGACAGACTTATACGTTTATTAGTTAGGATTACGCCAACCAATTAACTTCTAATACGATAAACGGAACATGATTATCGATTTAGTGAGCTCTACGTTATGAGAGAAAAAGTGAAAGAGAAAATTCTGTTGCATCCATATTTTAGAATCAGTAAAATAAGCAGCTGATAATTTATAACATAAACGTTAACATACATTAATATTTAGATGTAAGTTGTAAAATAATAATATTTCTTACCATCAGTAGGCATAAAATCTTCGTATATAAAAGACCCTGTCTTCCTTACTCGAGATTCAGGAGAATATATACTGCTCCGGCTGCCAATCTGGAATAAAAATATTATCATAGTAATCATTATTAGATTTCAATAAAATGGTATTCACTGGTAGAAACCAGTGTTCAATATTGTTACACGAAATTTTAACGCTTGATCAGGTGTAGGCCGTAGAAATATACGCGGGCAACACTAGCTACTGCGACTCCCATCTGTCTTTGGGAGCCATTTAATAGACTACTTTATTTACAAAATGTTAATTACAATTTTTTTTATTATTATAAGTATCTGCATTTAACTCAATAAATAATATTTGATATTTCATAGTTCTTAAAAGTTTATTCCTTATTTTCATTAGGCTATATGTGTTGAAAATCTCACTGGCATGTGTCGCAGTCACTATTTTACGCCGCGCTTTTCATTTGCTTGTATAAGTTTTTTTTCTCTCCTGTCTTTTGTTTTCGTACTACCGCAATGCTTTGTACTTAATCTTGTGAAATAAAGTACGTAAAGATAAATATAATTAACACATGACTTTCCATTGAATGCACTAGTACAATAACCAGGGATACGAGAAATGGTGTTTTAACTCAAGATTATACTGGAGCTCTGTGGCTCAGACATTTTTATTTTTTATCTTGACTTGAGTGTGTTTGACTCCAATCCCGCCTGATGGGAAGCAACGACGAAGTCTAAGATGTAGCACGCAAACTCAAGTTGCCCTGAAAATCCTTATAATGAAATCCCTATACCCAAAATCCCGGGATACCTTTCTGAATAGTCGCTGAGAGCCTCCGCCAGCGGAGGTGGGGTAATAAATATATATATTGTGGTCCTCCGCTGAGACCGGCTTCTCCACGAACGGCTTGTTGAACACCACGCCGTTCACCTCTACATGGTCTTCGGACTCCACCAGTTCATGGTCTGAAAATGTATCTATTGTTTCTAAGGCTTCAAGTTCAACTGAGCTTTATTTAATAATCTTGAGAGCTCATTTTAGCTTATCGTTTATTGAATGATATGAAACTTTTTATATCGCAATACCGACACTGAATTTATCGTCGGATTTTTTTTTAATCCAGTCCGTTCTGTCATAATCTGAACATTTCATTTCATTTTGATCAAAAATAGTGGATGGCGAGTGAAAAAGATTTATACGTCCACGAATGTCTATAGTTTTAGGTAGAATTTTACGCACTATTTAGAAGAGTAATGTTGAGTTGTGAGAGTTCTTTCTAAGACTAATAAAAGAAAGGAATACAATTGAGAAGAAAAATCGTAATATATTATAATGAGTAAATAACTCACTTACTACAATGGAGATTACAAAAACAATGTATTTGGTTGTGTAGTACAAGTAAATCGTAGAGATATGAATTATTATACTCATATTTTCAATGTCTTGGTAGCTGATAAATTTCTTAAGCTGAGACATACATTAGATCTGTTCAATATTGCTAGCGAGTATAAAAGAACCAACCAAGTCTGACATGCTGGTCAGGGAGCGTAAGAAATTCGTAGAATGTACCAGCTCTTCCTCCTCCCTCGCAAATTGTAAAAGTCAATCATGGGAAAGGGCTTGAAACGGGAATTCTCATAGCTAATGGGCTAGCAACCTGTTACTATCTCTGAATCTCCGTTCCACCAATAGGCCCACCATTTTACTAAACGTGGCCTCCGAGTCTTGCGACTCTTGGCTCTGTCTTCCCCGTCTAAGGGAGTAACACGTGATACTGTATCTCTTTCACTCATTCGCTCATATCACGGTTCATTCAGACGGACAGCTGAGTCTTGGTAATATATTCTACTAGTTATAGCCATTATAAGTACATGCAGTATCCACTTACGTTTTGGATCAGGCGAGTCTCTGTCTAACACTGCATACCTCGGTATCTCAATCCCTTCACTTTCTAAAATTGCGTACACTTTTCTTCGATCCTACAAAGATAAAATGATAAAAATAAACAAATGAACATTTTTTCAATAATATATAAAGGTAAACGCACACATACCTGAATATCATACTGCATATGTAGATTATTTATAACGTATGGCTTCCTCAATTTCTCGTACTGTATAGCTTTGTCTAACGGGAAGCCTTTGGAATGAAACGAAATTAGACAGTCGCAGATAGGCCACTCCTCCACTGGTTGCTAAAATAAACTTTTAGTTAGATAAAATAGTCTTAAACACAGACCGGCATTAATAAGTAGGTACGCTTCTGTGCATAGTGCGAAATCTACGGAATGATCAAGCGAAGCGAAACAGTACGTGTTGTTATAACGACTAGTGTAAACGCTGCTTAATCGTGCGATCGGTAACGCGATACTTCGCGTCTTTAACAATGTATAAGGGCCTTTACACATAGCGACTAAGATGTTACACGTCCCTAACAAAGAAACAAAAAAAAAAGAGAATATACTTTGATCATTATTGAGGATCCATAAGAAGTGTATGAGCTAATTGAAGCATAATTAAGACAAAATATTTTATTTATTTATTTATTTTTTTAAACTTTTTCCAATGTGTAAAGGTCCTAAGTTATTGAAGCCATTCAACTGAAGCAAAGCGCAATCGATTTCACGAGAAACAGAAGACATGTTAGCTAGCATTACTATGAATAATGTCGTATTGTTAAAACTTACGTAGCAAACAATGATTAGAACAGAAACAATGATAGAGTTAGTTGAAACGATGCGTTTATATACAAAAGAATATATTTTGCTGTGAAACAAAATATTTTAATATTTTATCAATATTATTTTGTAATAACAAAGACTTTAAGTAAGCTCGAAAAGTGATTTGCAAATACATTAGTCTTACCCGACTGCGGCGAAACCGAAAAGGAGTGTTATATGAACTTATATTCAAATTGACTTTATTTGAAGGTGCTATGTCACTGAATCCAAACTATTTAACACTTGTTAATCATACCCTGATTATTAAATAGTCAATCTAGAAAACTGCAGAAAACTGCCCAAAACTAGATGGAACTTTAAACTTGTGAAACATTCAAATAAATGAAATTCCAAAACATTTATTGAGTGATCAGGGCAAGCCTATACTAACCCACAAATAGTAAATGTTTGTAGTATATTTTACAGAAAAACTACCCACACGAAAGTCTGGAAACTAAAATAGTAATTTAAATGTGTTAATATAATACTCGATGTGTTATATTATATAACTGACTGATAGACTTCAAGAGAAACAAAAAGTTCTTGACCCTTTTTATAAGGGGTCACTGCGCTTTTTACTAGTTTTACTAATAACCAATTTTAAGGTAATTTAAATTTAAGGAAATTCATCTCCTAGCAATGGGATTATCCAGGTACTCTAATTTAATTACCAGTCCCAAATACGATTTCCAGTGTAAGCTGACATTAACCTTTCATAAGAAAGGTTAATGCAAGAAGTGATATGAAATGATGAAAAGTGTGAAGCCAGCTTATAATGGAAGACTATGTCTGCTGTATGAAACAACTTCCTAACAAAATGCTGGACATATACCACATGGTGTGTTCTATGAATCTACTGACATAGATCAATAATTATAAATTGTAGTAACAGATGAAAAATTCAGGAGCCTAATTGTTCATATATATCTACACTAGTCTTAGGATCATAATTCATAGGAAACCTGCTTATTTATTTACAAATATAATATCTTTAATCAAAATTCAACTCATAAATATTTGCTCTTCCAGCATTGGTGAAGTCTGGCTCTTTAAGTCTGTCTGCTAGATCCTAATCAAACTTACTTAAAGGCAATGTATGCAAAGCTAAAGCATATTTTGTTCCACTATAGCGGTTAGATATTCGAGAGAACCTTAAGGATAACCTCCTCAGGGAAGACTAGCATCTTGATGTACTCGAACTCATCCAGCCTGGTCAGGATCTCCTTCATGGGCTTCGACTGCGACTTCTTGGCCATGGCGCAGACGCCGACCACCACTTTCTTGCCGCCATCGCAGTGTGGGTCCAACGTGTCGCACAGATCCAACTCGCCCTGAAAGTTATTTATTTTTTAAATAGGTACAATACTAAATCTATATACATATAGAAAGTAAAAGGTCACTGGCTGACTGACTCTTCACAAAGTCTCAGAAACTACAAATGCATAAGTGACCATTGTGATTTTGTAGAAAAATAATGAATACTACAATAATATTATTTTTCTAGGAGCTGAAATTTATCAATATAGTCATTTTTGGAGTCTGTAGTCATATATAGTTTATTTTTAATGATATCAAGCTCATGGGAGCGCACCCAGTAAGAGTTGATTATCAAGATCTCAAAGCGAAAGTTACTTTAATAAGTGAGATAAAACACAACATAAACCTATACTTTTATATTATTACAAATATAAACAGCTAGCAACTACTGCTAGCACATATTTCTCATCTAGAGTTATTATTTATGTTCGAAAATATAAAAGTAAAATACTTTTAGTTAACCAGAATAAATCAACATGCATCATAATGAAAATTTAGAAAATATACCAAGAATAATACTCATACCATAAGTATTTATATTATACAACATAGTTAATATTAAAATATCAATTTAAAATTGGAAATAAGTAATAAACTAAAAATAATTTCTTTTCATTCCTGTAATCTAACCAATTCAGTTGCTTAGGATAAATATAACATATTATAAATAATTTTTCTTTTATGTTTCATTGATTAGAAAATGCATTGTGAACTAATACTATGAAACAAACAAACATAATGAACTATGAAACTACCAATTTTAAAAAGTAAATTATCCCAGCCTTGAAAATAATAATATTAAACAATAATCTGGGAAATGGGATTCTATTGTAAGGATGTTAAAAACTAATTTGCTATACACATACAAATTGCTGATTAAATTTTGATTACAATCTTTGTGTAGTAGATAACATTCAATTACAATTGGAATGTTGATAAAATGTCCAAAAATAATATTATATCTATACATGAATTACAAAAATAGGCCAATTGTGTTATATAAATCATATAAATGGATAATGACAACAATATATTGGTTAAATTAATAAGTAATATAAAATTGTAAAAAAAGAAAATTAAAGTTGAATTAATAGTTTCAGTTACTGTTAAATGCACAGTGTAAAATAGTTGTATTAAATAAAAATAAAACTCCTTGTGAACATTGTTAAAAATTTCAAGTGATATGTGAATTAATATGTGAATGAAGCTCACATCGGGTAAACAATCATCACAGTAACAGAACTCATCATCACTAAGCTCCTTCTTTTTTTTGCTCCTCCATAGCTTCAGGCGCCACCAATCTTTGAGCCACTGCCACTCCATTGATACACTACCTATCACTTATATTGTGATCATACAATACTGATAACCAACCCAGGCAGCCTTGCAGGCGATTGGTTGACACTACACTTGATAACTGAGATAAACTTGACGTAAATTAACATATTACATTACCTCACTTGTCATTGTACACACGAAGATATAAATAATCTATAAGTAGGTGAATACAAACAATACAAGTAGCAAGTGCCAAAGTGAATACTCAAATGAAAGTATGGAATATCTAATCTACTTAACTTCGTTGGTCGAAAAGGGTAAATATTACATAGAGTAACACAACATTTGTCTGGTCATTAGATTATTGTAACCTTGAGTTTATTTTAAGATTGTTTGTTGAGGATTTAAAAATAAATCTCTGGTAACACGTAGTTATTGTAGCTACGACATAAAACCTATAAAAACATTTACATGTTGGGTAGATAATATATAACGTAGTTCAATGGCCTTCTTTGTCTACAGACAAGAATATACACTTGTCTTTCACCAATTAACTGATATGTATATAAGTAAATCAATATGCTGCGGAACTTACCGGCGACCTTATGGGTACAAGGTTGCCGTCGTCTCCGACGTAAAACTGTGGTTGACGAGAAGCTTGGCGTAATCCTTGATACCCATGTTCAAGCTCAGTGTATGACATTACCTATATTTTACATAAAATAAAGATTTTGCATTCGTGTATAATAATCATTAAATTAAGATCTATGTTTCTTAAAGACACAAATGTAATTATTATATAATAAAAATAAATAGTAAAAGTAAAAAGATTTGCAAATATTTCAGCGAAGCCGACCAGTCAGGTTTTTTTATTTTGATTCTTGGTTGACGTAGTATTATAGTTGACATGACAATAGTTGATTTGACGACGTTGACAGTATACGTCATCTCAAATCATGTTTATGGCATACATAGGTCCTGAGGTCCAGAGTAGACTGGAAGAGTGGCGGCTAAGGTTGGAGAGTGTTGGCAAGAAAGTCAGCAGAACAAAAACGGAATATATGTTCTGCGACTTTGGCGGTCTCTCCGGCCCCATTCCTC
>JADGIL010021224.1:0-10349 GCA_020352625.1 Cactoblastis cactorum | reverse complement strand
ATTAGACAGATTGTTATTCTTAAAAATAACAGAGCTTAAAAAGCTTTTTAATGTACCTATCTAACTGAAATTAATATATTTTTTAATACTTGTTACTTTGATTTAGTAGTAAAAACTCTTTAATTAGTAAATGGGTTTGTATTTGTTTAAAAAACTTAGACTCATTATGCAAATCGGAAAAAGATCGATTTTTGCAAAATCGATTCTGTTCACCTCGATTTTTTTGTGAATCGATTTTTTAGAATTCGATTCGAATTGATTTAAAAATCGATCTTTTTTCGAAAGAATCGCTCCCTCCCCTATATGAATGATGTTATGATGTCAAAAGATGCCCATTGCCCAAGTCCGTTGACCACCCATTAAAAATAATACTCATAAACGACATCCATGATTGTTTTTGTGTCGTACTCTTTATTTATATAAATGGTTGACATGATTGTCTTTATGTCGTACGCTTTATTTACAACAGTGGTATTCATAACGGCTATATTTTCATAACATGCTATGTGATAATCCAGTTAGTATAAGATATAATTCTAAAGAGAAACCAGAAAATGACGAGCTAACAGAGATAGCCATACCAAGTAGGGTTTTTTCCTCTTCTAGGACCGATCTGCGTAATTAAGTGCAATCCAGTTCAATTACTAAATTCATGGACGGAATATAAATTACATTGGGATACAAATCTAACTGCTTATTAAATAAATTACAGTAGTAAAGTATCGATAACGGTGTTATTCTTGTTATGGTCACCAGCTTTTGTCTATTGTCTATGGTAGTATTTACTCTTCATAGACTACTTCAAATGCATGCACTCAAATATCTTTGCTTTTAGACCCATTTTAGAGCCTTCATGTCTTGGTTGGCTCTAGGGATGGCGATTCTTTCCAAAAAATATCGATTTTTAAATCAATTCGAATCGAAGTCTAATAAATCGATCCACAAAAAAATCGAGGGAAAAAGAATCGATTTTGCAATAATCATTTTTTTCCGATTTGCATAATGAGNNAATTAAAGAGTTTTTACTACTAAACCAAAGTAACTATTATTAAAAAATATATATATTTATGTTAGATAGGTACATTAAAAAGCTTTTTAAGCTCTGTTATTTTTAAGAAGAACAATCTGTCTAATCTGTTAGGATCCAACCGATTACGCTCATCACATGCGATGTTGCCGGCAATCGAAAATAGGCGCTCGCAAGGTATAGATGACCCCACGATACACATACATATATTTCATTCAAAAAATCGATTCTTGATTTTAGAGATTGAAATATCGATTCAATGGATCGATTCAGTACATAATATCGATTTAAAAAATCGATTTTTTTGGTCCCAAAATTCGATTCTCTGATTAATCGATCTCAGATCGCCATGCCTAGTTGGCTCATGTACATGTACATTACTCTTTGGCTTGGCTCCTTTAAAGCCTTTTATCATTCCTGGTGAGCTATATTTTGAAGAAAAAACATTGACAGAAATAAGAAAAATTAAATAAAAGTTGACAAGGACTATAGAAACTGAATTTCTATTATACGTTAGGACTACGCAATTTATTTTAAAGTAGTCCGCGTGTTATAATTTTTTCTGTAGCAGTGTTTATGATCCAAATTTTATTTTTATCCCTCAATGTGTTGTTAGAATGATGTGGCGGCCGACATTCACTATATTGCGTAAAGTAATTTATCCGTCACTAAAAGAAAACATTAACATATTATATTCTACCAAAAGCCGGCTTCCAAGGTCAACGACTAGGTTAACCTTGGTTAGTGCCAGTGTCGGGCTCCTTATTGGAGCTGGATATGGAGGTTATACACATTATAAGATAAATGCCAAAAGAAATCCAGCTTCAGTGGAGGATTTGGTTTATCCATTTTTAGAGAAATGTCCGGAGTATAAACCTCAGTATCGGGTAAGAAGCCTCTTCATTCTTAACGAACATCTTGGCTGTGTAGTTCATTGTCTTTATATTGAGCGTTTATACATTATACATCTTCGTAATGGTATGAGCCTGCAGCATGAATAGGCCGACTCGTCCGGGGAAGTGCCACACTCCCTCAGAAGACCTACGCCTAAATGGCGGCTATCAGCCGCCATGCTCCGTCCGGTGAGTGGGAGAGCTGGATGCCCTCCCCATTTTGGGAGGGCGGGGCCTTTTTCCGTAACCCCGCGGGTGTTGCAGTTGTCTATGGGCAGCAGTGATCACTTAACGTCACATGACCTGCCTGCTTGTTTGCCTCCCTCTAACATAAGAAAGTATATCAAAGGATACCAAACATTGTTCTTAACAGTGCTCTGAAGTCTTTCTAGTATGTATTGTTGCCTGCAGTTCCCCATAGTTGTATACCATGTCTGGATTGGTTACTAATAATATTTTTTCATATATCAAGATATACTTGTTTTCGTGAGTGAGTTGCTTATGATAGCTAGTTGAGACATTGGAGTTATTCAGCTGTTTCTTTTAGTCCTAATGTGCTTTTGCTATGTTAATTTCCGAAGTGCAGGCCTAGGTACTAGGTTATTATCATGAAGTAGCACTTTCTTGTTTGTTTGATGTGTCTAGGCTGAGAGTAAATGTCTACATATTTATAAAAAATAGGAACAATTAATGAAACTATGCAGAAGGCGAAATACAGATTTTGGTTGATGTGGGTTTGAGGGGCAAAATGGTAAAACATATACTGCATCAAAATGTGCAGGATGATGAATGAGTCTTTAGGACCAAGCCTCAGAGAATCTTACAGTTCACAGTCATTTTGGTATTAATATAGAAGGTGTCATACCATTGACAGTGGCTGCCATTGATTTCGCTCATGTGAAAAAATCATACAAATAAGACCTGCAAATAAGAGAATCACTTATATCTATCTATATATATTATAAAATTGCAACTGAGCTATATCTGTACATGGGAGATATTTAAGAAAAATATATGTATAGGCTTTATATAGGACCTATAGAAGCCAAAACAATTATTTTTAGAATTTTTGTATGTCTGTCTGTTTGTCTGTATGTTTGTACGCACATCACACAAAATATACCAGAAGAGATTTAGATAGAATTAAAGGCCGCCCGCGACTTCGTCCGCGTGGAAACCCTATGAAATTCAATTAAGAATCAATCCGGGATAAAAAGTATCCTATATGTTATTCTGGGTCTTCAGCTACCTACATACCAAATTTCATCGTAAACGGTTCAGTAGTTTTTGCGTGAAAGAGTAACATACAGACATCCTGACATACTCGCAAACTTTCGCATTTATAATATTAGTAGGATATTCATAGTATTTCATTGAATTCATCATATTTTTAAGATAATATTCCTATTATATAGATTATATAGATAAGTTAGTTGGGATTTACCATAAGTATAGATATTTATTTGTCAATAATCTAACGTAATGCTATTTAACTTACAACCCTTATTTCACCCCTATGAGAATGCAATTTTCAAAATCCAATATTGTTTCAATATTGCAATATTATTTTTTAATAATCGATAATTTAAATCTCAAATATCATGTGTCCAACTTTAAAAATGACTAAGTTTCATACAAATTTGCAACCCCCTTTTCACCCCCTTAGAAATGGAATTTCGTCGTTTTCTAGTTACAATCTACCAAATTTCATCTTCATTGACTGAGTAGTTTTTGAGATTTCGTGATGAGTGAGTGAGTGTTTTTCGCTTTTATATATATATAGATTTGGCATAGTGATGGACTATGACCCAGATTAAAAGATAGGCTACTTTTTATTGTGGAAAAATTTATGGTTCACAAGTTATTTATATTTTTCCCGAATTATTGTAACCAAGTAAGAGGCTGACAAGATATTATGGTATCCATTGGTTGGTTGACGAAGTCGCGGGCTTTGGCTAGTATTAAATATATTTTTAACTTAATATAATTTTCAATTTATAACAATAATTTCAGATAATTAATGATTCAGATACTAGCAATCTACAGCTAGTCCTGTTCCAGTATAGAACATGCCCATTTTGCTGCAAAGTACGAGCTTACCTGGATTCTAGGGGCATCAGTTATGATATAGTTGAAGTAGATGCAGTGCTGCGGCAAGGAATCAAATGGTCTTCATATAAAAAAGTGCCCATTGTGCTGGCCAAAGTAGATGGCGGATATCAAGTAAGTTAGTATACTGTTAATCCTATTATAAAAAAGATCTTGAACAACATTATCATTATCTGAGGCTTGTATTTAATTGGACAACAAACTAACCTAACCGACAAAAATATTCTTTGAATAACGATTTATTCTAATAGTGCTGTTTTGTTAGTCACATAGAAAATTTGTAAGTAATTTCAGTTATATTTAGTTACTCAGTTTATTTCTCATTACCTAAGTGTATTCTTGATTGTAACACAGCACTAATGGTAAACCTGACCAACCTTTGGATATCAATACCAGTATTATAAAAGTGAAAATGTGGTTGTTTCACATTAAAACAAATCAAGGTTAGTGTGATTTTTTTATGTGAAGATAGTTGAAGGGCTGGAGTTATTTTTTGTCTCTTTCTTTTCCCTCACTGCCTTGAAATTAACGTAAGTGAAGCCGCGGGCAAAAGCTAGTAGATTGATATTAACATTAGATGATGTTTGGGTTTCAAATACCTACTGATATTAACATTAGATGATATTTGGATTTCAAATACCTACTGAAGCTCGGTGTCAAAAAATGAAAGAAATGAAAGATCATTTTTTTCATTTAGGATAATCATTGAGGTCTCAAATGTTGATATAAAAACAGAAACTGATCAACAAAATATAACGACATATAAAATTGCTGAAAATTTTTCTATGTCAGGTACAAAAAAGTCCCTACTTTTTTATATTAATAGTCGTCCAAATAGTGTTACTTTATATTATGAATATTTACAGCAACTTATGGAGAGCACTGCAATAATTTCAATCTTAGAAACTTACCTCAGAGACAAGTCGACCAACCTACAAAATGTCATCAAATTTTATCCTAACACCAAATTCATTAGTGATGATGGCAAGGAGACTACCGATGTAGCAAACAAGTATTTTATAATGCACTATGCACCAGTACCTGATGAAAAGGAACGAGCTGAAGAAGCGTCAGTATCTTTGCAGTAGTAATTTTTTTTTTTATCTATACACATATTCTATATATATAAAACTATTCCATTATTGAGTGACTGACTGACAGACAACGCACAACCGAAACTACACACACACTAAACACAGGAAGCTGAAAGTTAGATATGTATATTCTTTGGAGAGTGTAATGGAGCGCTAAGAGAGAATTTTTGAAAATCAGCTCCTAAGGGGTTGATAAGTGTAAAAGTTAACGCATGCAAGCTGCCAGCAAAAGCTAGTATAATAAAAAAAACTGTAACTGCGAGTCTTCTCTGGAGCACGTGTGGTCGTAATAACAACGGTAGTGGACGGCAAAAGAGAGTGGGAGCACGCCTGTCTATGGGTACTAAATATTTAAATATAAAATGCATATATTTTAATTTATTTTAGTGAAGAGCGTAAATGGCGTCAGTGGGCAGACCAGGTCCTAGTTCACACCTTATCTCCCAACGTGTACCGAACATTTGGGGAAGCCCTAGAGACGTTCAAGTGGTTTGAAGAAGTTGGAGGCTGGAGGCAGTCTTTCCCTGAGTGGGAATGTGCCCTCATGGTGTATGTCGGCTCCGTGGCTATGTGGATAATTTCTAAAAGACTTAAAGCTAGGTAACTACTTTTGCGAGTATAAGTGTGTATATTTTAATGTGTTCAAATATTTAACAACACAGACCGGCATTTTTATAATATATTTCGACTACAAATTCTAACGCTGTTACTCAGCTGTCTAAGGCGAAATGGCGGCATATTTGGAGTGAAAATGTGTGCGTAAGTCGTGTCGACACATATTGGCGGACTTTAGGATGCTTAAATTTTATAAGGTAGGGGTCCGTCCTTCTTTTTCTTTATGTCCATGATCTCCTATTATACTTTTATTCCGTTTGAACACTCGTGGATACCTTCCATCCGAAGGGTTCCAAGATAGGGTTATGCCGGAATTTTTAAATAAATTTGCAAAAAGTAAAAGTATAAGTTGTGTCTTATTTGCAATCCAGATATATACACTCGATAAACATGAGCATTATGATATTTCAGACATAATATCAAAGATGACGTTCGTCAATCGTTATACGATGCGGCTAACCAATGGACCAGGACGCTTAAGAAGAAGGGAACTCGATTTCTGGGCGGCGATCAGCCGAATCTGGCGGACGTGAGCGTCTACGGCGTGCTGAGCAGCATTGAGGGCTGCCAAGCTTTCCAGGACCTTCGTCAGAACACCGACATAGGAACCTGGTACGATGACATCAAGAACACAATAAACGTCAAAATGGGCAAAGTCATCGCGGCCCATGCGTGATCTCAATAACAAAACTTGAAATTTTATTAACAATACATTATTTTAGAGATTTGACTCTTACTTCGTTTTAATTGCATTGTTGTTGGCAAAAATTAAATTAGAGACCGTGTCAAGGGTTCTAATTTAAGTTTTAATTTGTGATTATTTTTTGTTGTAATAGATATTATACATTATGCATTGATAATATATTTTCTTGCAGAGTCTATTTTAACAGAGCAATAAGTATTTCCTGTTTGCATTAAATAAATTATAGCAATAAAACTAAATGTGTTACAAAATTACTATTTCATTTACATAATCTACATCTTTCAAAAAGATAACAACAATCAACTACATAGCTAGAATTGCTGTCGTCTTTTTAAGTTAAACATACTTATTATTACGCCTAAACTAAATTCTTAAATTTTTATTAGGCACATCTACTCGTATATATAAGAGAACAAGAGTGATTGACTCATCAACGCCCAGCCCAAACCATAGAATTTATAAACTTGTAATTTGGACAGCGATAATTATCACGTAGGTGCACAGATAAGAAAGGATTTTATAATAAACAACCCCTGAAGGAGTGACAAGGGGTGTGAAAAGTTTGTAAAGAACAAAAGAAAGTAGAATCTTTACCGATTGAATTAAAATTTGGCACGAATGCTCTAACGAAAATAATCAAATACGTGTATTAGGGTTTTCCCAAATTTTGTTTCTTAGGGTCTGAAAAGGGGTCGAAAATAACAAAGTTAACAAATTCATCGTCACAATCGTTACTGAAACCAAAATAGCTATGAACTTAATATTTGGATAAAAGTGTGACTTTAGCACTTCTGTTCATACATAAAAGAATTTTTAAAAAATTCAACCCTTAAATACAAAAGAGGGCAGGGTAAACTTTGTAAGAAAGAGAAAAATATAAAAGTTTATCTCATCCCCTGTACAATATATGAAACAAATACTATAAAAGATTATATAGATTTTTTTTTATAATTAACGCTCAACGAAGTGAGCCCGGGTCAGCTAGTTTGGTTTATAAATCGCATGTATTGCCGTACAGCACGGCGCCGCTTATGACGTAACATGAGCTATATTTTGACAAACTACTACACCCAGCATAGCTATTTGTTGGTCATATTTATTTCAACATCTGATTTGATCATGTGCATGTGATTTGACTCGTGCTTTACGCAATAAAGTATTTTTTTTTGATAATTTTTTGTGTCAGGATTCCGTCTATTCGTTGGCTTGGGTGGGTAAAGACGGGACTCATTACAAAGAATTATCTGCTGTCCCCAGACTTATGAGCCGTGATGCAGTTGAAATATTGACAGATATATTTGCCGTTATATCAACAAATACTTGACTGCGGTTAATAGATAAATTGAGCTGTAAAAAGTGGATGCGTCAAAGTTGAGCTCTTAATCGAATAGCTTGTTCTAGCATGCGATTTGTGTGTAAGCGAGTGTGAAGCCTCTGTTGGCGATGTCGGGCGGAGTAGTAGCCGTGGCTCCTTCGTTGGCATCCGTTACCACGTAAAGGACGAAAGGCTTTGCACCACCTGTCAAAATCAAATCAAAATATTAATTCAGAAATTAGATCTTCACATGTTTTTCCTCGTCAATATTTAATAAACATTTTTAACTTAATCAAGCTACAGACTACAAGCGTTTCGGAACGACCACTGCTGAGAAGAAATGCCGAAAGAATCTAGCAGTCTTGGTTCCTATTATATCAGAAGGGCTTGTTTATTCATTGTCAAATTGAATGTCATGTACATTATTGAGAGTCCATTCTGCAGTCCTCACGGGAGTGTTTTACAACACTGGGATATCAATGGCAAGCATATTATTATCTATATACTATTCTCTATTCATATTATATAATTCCAAGACAAGTTAAATAATGTACGTTAAAAGAAATAAAGAATTTGGAATTTATCATACTATTAAAATTAACCAACGTTGCGTCATAATGTTGGTGTTAGCGTCCTCAAATTAAATTTGTCTGTATGAGTACTTAAATTTGGATTTATTAGCATTTTATAATTAGGATGTAATTTTAGTGTAAATTGTGATAGAAAATTGGCAAAATTCGGTTTCTATATATGCACAATTGTGTTCTTCAAAGAACTACCTTCCTATTTCACAGTATATCGGAAGATTGGTAAAAGGTAGTCAGTAGTTATGTTTTTATATAATTACAATTTCCGATTCGAAAGTAAATCAAATACTTACTTTGAACGGGGACAAAACCGATGCCACAGAAGCGGTCGGTGTTGACGGCGACGCCGGTGGCAACCAATCTGGGGTTGGGGATCACCACGAAATCAGTAGTACACGCGCCGTTGTTGGCCGCGCCGAGAGCTGTACCCAGCACCGTGTTGTCCGCTCCCTCCACGTCCCCCGTCAACGTGAACGAGAACGCATCCGCTGTCTAAAATAATATTTAACTTACAGTGTTTTAGAAAAAAATAACCGACAAAGTGTGAGTCGGACTTCCGCGCAAAGGGTATTTTTGTTACGTATTTTTTTATGTAAAAAAATCATTCCTTTTTTGTATAGGAAATATATTAATGTTATTTTTTCTGTTTTTAGTATTTGTTGCTATTGTGGTAACATAAAGTTATTAAAGTTAACGAAATTCAGACACACAGATAGAAACTGATGCCATACCAAATGATGCCAAGCTTTTAATGGTCTCGTTTTTCCCTTTGAATACGGAACCTTTAAAAAATCCTAAGTATATTCATCGCGGTTTTGTTTACATGCTCTCAAATGTTTTGTATTGTGTTGAATTGCATATGGTTTGTACCGCGTTTAATACATTTATTAACAAGTATTTCCTACCGGTTTCAAACATGGTGAGAACCTCTTACGTGATAGCGCAGACGCGGTAACACCAAAGGAATTTAGTGTAAGTAAGTAAATTATTTATTTGTAAATTACACTAAAACAATCCAAATACAACAAGTAGCAAACCATGAACATAAAAAAGAAAATAAAAAGAAGTGTTTATACACTTCGGTCGCTTTTGCTTCCATTGCACAGTCCGAATAAATCGAGTATGAAAGCGGTGCTCGACTGAGGCAATTGACTTTAATTTGTAGATATATTTGATTTATGTATGCTAGCTTTAAAAGATCCACTACCAGAATAAAATAAAGATCTAAGCATTCATAGGGATAGACAGTGGAATGTGACTATATTTTGCGAGCCCCTTACTCGGTTACAATAAATTATATCCCTCAGGAACTGTACATTTTTCCGGGATAAAAGGTAGCCTATTTTTAATCTAGGTCATAGTCCATCGCTGTGCCAATTTTCATCCAGATCTGTTCGGTAGATTTTGTGTGATGCGCGTACAAAAATATAGACAGAATTTCTAAAAACAATCGTTTTGGCTTCCTATACATATATGTTTTTCTTAACTATCTCCCATGTACAGACACAGCTCAGTTACAATTTTATTATATAATATTGCAGGTGTACTCGGTCAGCACACAGAGCCGGATTATCCTGTCATGGGCCCTAGGCAATACAATTCTCAGAGCTCCTTTTCTTTAGCCTTTTATTACTCTTGACTGACCGAATCGCGTATATTAAAACCTTTGCCTTCTACGTCCGGTCCCGAGAACGATTCTCGACATCATCAAAAATCAAATCAAAATATTTATTTAAAAACTAGAGGCCGCCCGCGACTACGTCCGCGTGGAACCCCTATGAAATTCAATTAGGGATCAATCCCGCGGGAACTCCGGAATAAAAAGGATCCTATGTCCGTCTCCTGGCTCTAAGCTACCTTCCTACCAATTTTCAGCCAAATCTGTTCTGCCGTTCTTGAGTTATAAGTGGTGTAACTAACACGACTTTCTTTTATATATATAGATTAGTCTTATAGCGGCAAGAGAATTACACCATAATTAACGAGACAATTATAGACATACGGTG
>JADGIL010021220.1:346-14008 GCA_020352625.1 Cactoblastis cactorum | reverse complement strand
CCTCCGCCCATAGACAACTAATAGGCAACTCTAGCGGGGTCACAGAAGTGTTGCCGGCCTTTAAAAAGCCCCCGCCCTCCCCAAATGGGGGGGAAGTTGGGCTGCGGTTCTCCCAATCACGGGACAGCGGCTGATAGCAGCCATTCAGGTGTCGGTCTTCTGTGGGAGTTTGATACTTCCCCGGACGAGCCGGCACATTCGTGCTACAGGCTAAAATGAAGCCTGTAGCTGGCTCCACACTACTACAAGTAGTGACTCCATACCACAATAACCTTTTTGTCTCTTTCTCCCACCCCGCAAATTTGACGCAAGCAAAGCCGCGGGGAAATGGCTAGTAATAATATAAGATGATCAAAACACTACACATTCAACAAATTATGTTAAAAAAGTAAATTAAATAAACTCCATTTATCATTTAGCACGGCCTACTCGAAACAAAAACAATAGGCAGCAACAAAAACCACGAAAAAACAAAAGGTTGAAGTTGTCCTTATTTGAATTTTCATTAAAAGTTTCTCGCGTCACGAACAAAGAACGTTTATATTAAAAAAGTACGGGCGGCCAGATAAATATCTGGTAGTCTCGAGTGCGGACCCGAATTCAACTTCGACCACAGACAAGAAAGAATACAGAAAAGCCAGTTAGTACAGACAATCATAAAAAATAAAAATAAAAAATATATTTTTTAACAAAAATACACTCTACAAACAACTTAGACAAACAACCGGAAAAATCAAAAGATTATTTATGTAGCACTTTCTTTTTATTGCCTCGCAGAAGCTGTCAAAAGTAGAGTATACCTCTGGTGTAAAGGATTGTCGTAGTTTTGGACTGGTTGAATCCCTTGCTGCACTCAGGACTCTTTATGACTTCTTCGCTTCGGGAAATTGGGTCGCGTTGGGTTCTTCGCTACGCTCAGGATCCAACGCCCGTAACATAAGACAGTCCTTTACTTCCTAGGTACATACAAGTTAGAGAAAGCACTAAGGCACTTATGATAAATCAAATTATTTATAACCTCTTTAGGTATATGAAAATAGCAAAATATACTTACATTTAATTTAAAATGTTTATCTATACTAATATTATGAAAAGATAAAGTTTGTAACTTTGTTTGTTTTAGGGGTTAATCTTCGGAAATACTGAATTGATCATACAAATTATTTCACAATCAGAAAGTTATACTATTCAGGAGTGCTTTATTTTAACGCCCAACAAAGCCACAGGCACAGGTCGGCTAATATTTATCTATCTGCATAAACTGTTTTGTACTATATAACTTGTTTGACTTCATAGTAATAGGTAAATTTTATAATTTTTTCAATTTTTTCATCACACTTTTCCTACCACGTACATTCTATACCTAACGCCGCCTCTGCGCGACGATTCCTCCCAACTCATTAGGACCGCCGCAAGACACGCCCCGACCGCTACCTAAATTTAGTACTGTAATGGTTAAAAAAACGTAATAATTTCCTAACTAATGAAATTTATTATCACAGAGTGAGTATGTGAATTTAATGTGAATCGCGCAACAATTCCTTTTGAATTGATTGGTGAATTAAATATTATTTCTTAAGTTTACGCAAATATTAGACATTGAAATTAAATTCAATGAATTAAATATTTCTAGCAAATATATTTTTCTTTTAAAATAAATCATCACATAGAAATAGTAAGCTGCAAATTATGTTAGGGACTACGGGTGAAAACTAATGCAGAATGCATCATAGAAAACGCCCAAGACTGGGGACCAATCACAGGATCTCCCAATTAGTGGACAGACATCTTAACCACTAAGTCACTGTAGTTGTCGTCGAGTCGAGAAAATTGATGTACATATTTTTGGCATCAGAACTTTTTTATTGTTGACTGTATTATAGAAATGGTCAATTAAAATCGAATATATATTTTTTATAAGTAAAAATAAAAAAGATAATTAATACATGTATTTAATTCAAATTAAATCAATTTGTATGATTTTAATGATGAAAAAAACTTGCTTAAATCTGTACTAATATTAAAAAGCAGAAAAGTTTGTATGTTTGTTTGATTGAATGCTATGATCGCAGGATTTACTAGTCCGATTTGAAAAATACTTTCACTGTTAGGTAGTCCTTTTACCGAGAAAGGCTATTTTTATTTCATAATTCCCACAAAAAAGGGAACAGAGCGTGTGAAACCGCGTTATTTTTAAGACTAGTTGCGATTTTTTGTAGTCTCATAAATTCATTATATTTATAAGTCGTTATTTTATTTTACATAAATACAAAAAAATAGTCAACTATAAAATATTATTTTTACGTTTCAGACGAGCATGCCGAACGCGACTATGCGTTGCACCTTCGCGCTTGTGCGAGCAGGAAAGTTTGATTCACCATGGCCGAGAGTCGGAACTACATATGTATATAGATACAATATCATGCCTATATTGCTTAAGAGTAGACAAATCGAAGAGTCGTTAGACTTTAAGGCTAGATGGTGGTGGTGGTGCTTAGTGATGAAATGGAGATTAAAAAATAGGATTAGGTTGCTAGCCCATTGCTTATGAGAAGAATTTCCTATTTTAAGCCTTTCCCTTGATCGACTTTAAGAATTTGCGTGGGACAAAACATAGAATGTACCAGCTGGTACATTCTATGTTTTTTCCTTCTTGTTCGGAACTTTGTATAATTATTAACTGTTAGTTTCAGACGAGCGTGTCGACCGTAACGTTCGCCCGCGCGCGCGTGCAAGCAAAGAAGAGTGAACAAACTCGCCATGGCTGAGGATCGGAACTTTTGTACAATTACCGCGGAGCCGCAGTGCCTGGGCTCCTAGTACCGTCAGCAACATTTTAGTTTTATTTATTAATTATTAAAAACTTTTCTTCCTAAATAACAATACTGCATTGCTTGCTAAATATGTAACAATTTTGGATTTGTATATTTATAAGATTCAAAAAAACATATATATTTTTTCTAACTGGCCCGGATACTGAAAGTTTATCTATTGATCATAAGATTTGAAGTTATTTTAGAGCTAAATCAATTTGTGTCTCTTTATATACTTATTTATTGAGCTAATACAGAAGCATCGTGGCTAGTCGGCAGAACTCCACTAACAAAACTAGGTGATTTGGTAAGTGGTTTTTACAAAGATCGACTAACTTTTAACCTCCGCAACCTGAAACCATCATAAACCCATACATAAGAATACATAAGAATAATGTAACAAAACCTTTTTCACAACAAAATTTTTATCTGCTATCGGTACCCTCTCAACGTAACGTAGAAGTTGCCCACACATAAATTATACCCACCAAGGATAGAACACTGTCTAACTTTGCACTTCACTCGTATTTTATACCTAATGGTTATATATTAGTGGTTTAACTTTGCGCGGACGCAACTTCCTAATTGAGAGTGCGTCGTCTAGAAGCGTCTAGGAATTGCCAACTTCGCGTTTTAATAGTTGCCAACTTTCACAAATTAAAATTAGATTTTGCATTCTACTACCAAATTGGTTTTTAGAGGTTGGTTGCACTGATTTTAGAATTCGAAAGGAGTTTACTTTCGATAGTTTGTTTTCGTTTTAAATAGTTAAGCTGTCTTTTTTTTTTGTTTCTATACGCTTGCTTTATTGTGCCAAGTGTATTTTTATTATATAATGGTTTCATGAATACATAACAATAATCAACAACTATTTTTTAATATTTTTTAAGTTTGACAGTAAGAAACATTTTTATAGCAATACTAGAGGCCGCCCGCGACTTCGTACGCGTGAAAACCCTATGAAATTCAATTAGGAATCAATCCCGCGGGAACTCCGGAATAAAAAGTAGCCTAAATGTTATTCTGGGTCTTCAGCTAACTACATACCAAATTTCATCATAATCGGTTCAGTAGTTTTTGCGTGAAAGAGTAACAAACATACATCCTGACATACTCACAAACTTTCGCATTTATAATATTAGTAGGATTTTAATTTCCATAACAGAATCACTTGAACTCATCGCACTTATTCTTATTCCATCCTGTGATAGTGCAAAACTTTTTTCGATTAATAATGGTAAAAAATATCTTTTCATGCACGCTCTTCGGTTAAAGTACCTTTAACCGACGAGCGTGCATGAAAAAATTGATGAATGTGGAGAAAGCGAAGGAATTATGTCAGGACCTTCGATCAACAATAAACTTCACAGTTCCGAACAAAATCAAACAATATATCATCCTCACTTACATAAAGATTACAACTCCAAGTTCCATTTCCAGAATCACGTATCTATACATATAATAAAATTGTAACTTAGCTATGTCTGTTCTGTACATGGGAGATATTTAAGAATAAAATATATAGGAGCTCTTTATAAGTCCTATAGAAGCCAAAACTATTATTTTTAGAATTTTTGTCTGTCTGTCTGTCTGTCTGTATGTTTGTACACGCATCACACAAAAACTACCGAACAGATTACGACCTAGAATAAAGATAACCATGAAGAAAACCATGTCAAACTAACGAGACTAGTTGAAGACTGCTTTTTTTATGTCAGAGGGAGGCAAACGAGCAGGCGGCTGACGAGATGTTTAGTGATCACCGCCGCCCATAGACAACTGCAACACCCGCGGGGTTACAGAAGCGTTGCCGACCTATACAAAACCTGAAGAAAGAAAGAAAAGAAGTTGGGCCTCCGGCTCTCCCACTCAAAACCAAACACCTCGGCAAAACACTACATGTGTTTTGCCGAGGTAACTTATTAGTGCGATTGTGAGTCTAGTTTTTTATACCGTAGTAAGTGGAAGGATGTAGTCTATACCTACCCCTAAGGGAAAATGACGTGGTTATACGTATATTTCCAACTTTAAGGTATCCATGGAAACATGAACTCGATATTATTAAGTACCTTCTGTAGGAAGATCAAATTACTTTTTTGCGCCATCGCAGTACTGTCTATATAAAAAAGGAGCTGCGCCAAATTGGATGTCCAGCAGCTTATTAGCCGACCGACGGCTGGACACAGCTTCAGGATTAAACTAATTGAATGTTACGAGAAAACTCTGATTTTTATCCGAGAAATTTTATCCGCTAAAGAGACCTTTTTTAAAGTTCCGTGTCCAAAAAAGTAACTTTTGGGATTTTTTGATACTTATTCTGCAATGACAATTTTATATCTCAAAAAATTATTTTTAATAAATACTGTTTTTATTGCAGCCCGCCCCGGCATCGCACGGGTTTAAATTAAATAAATATACATAGTTCTTACTATTTTTTTTTATGGCAGAAGGAGGCAAACGAGCAGGCGGGTCACGTGATGTTAAGTAATTACTGCCGCTCATAGACACCTGCAACACCCAGGTAGTCACAGGAGCGTTGTCGGCCTTTAAGGGATTTATACTCAAAACAAAGGGGGCTCGGGTTAGTTAGTATTAGTATACCTATAGATTTCATTTTGTTACTAATAAATAACTTTAGTGAACCTAAATTAGAATTACATATTAGACTGAGCGCTGTAAATATTAATATTTCATACAAAATATGGCTGCGAAACGTAGCGGTACCGAAAATATCCAATATTATTCATGGAGAATATTTTCAGCTGAAATTTTGGAAATTCGTGTACCGTGTTACAGCACAAATTAAACTATGTTTGTTAGTTGCCGAAATAAGTGATAATTACCTTGTGTTCCTGCGGAGTTGGTCCTTCGTAGAATGTTGTAAATATGCTCACGATTTATTCGTGTAGAATTTTAATGACTTTAATACTAGCTTTTATCATGCGGCTACGCCTGAGTTGATAAACTGTGATATAAAAGATTTCCTCCTCTTTCAGCCCCCTCGAAGTGAAATTTCCAAAAATCCTGTCTTAATGCTTCGCTACATTTCCCAAGGAATATACATGCCAAACAGCTAGTTGCATTCAGTAGTTCCGGCTGAGTATTGTCTTTCAGTCTGTCACTCAGTAATGGAAGAGTTTTATACATATATAAAGATTTGTAAAATAGGAACGGCAGATATAAAGGGGGAAAAAATTACGGGTCTTTTTAGGACCTATAGAAGCCAAAACTACTAAATGAAAATTGATACGGTTTTCACAGTTTTATTAGTTTACAGCCCTATATTAGTTAACCTAAATATATAATTTACATATATTACGTATACACACAACTTTTTATCAGACAAAATGTCATATTATATTCAACTATTTATTATCTTTGAACTAAGAATAATAGAAACATCAAACTTACAACTAAAAAATATTTACCAAAAAAGAAAGATTATTTCAAAGTCCCTCAAAGACGCTGCAATGTGGCCCGAAAGGTTGGCAGCATTGCCTATTTGAATGACAATGCTAAGCTTCTAATCATAGACAATCATATTGCATAAAGCCAGCAAACTGCCTGAATCATTGATTTACTTTCAGTCGGTAATAATACCGGTTTCAAGAGTGGACGTTTTGATACTGTCACAAAATCACATTTCAGCCTAATTTATTTATATGGAATTTGTTAAAAAAAATAAATATATATATACAGGGATTAAACACAGAATTTATTAAAACTAAATCTATAATTTACTTAAACCGAAAAACAAAAAGGAGGTACCTTAAAAATAAACTACAATTGAATACTGATCTTAATTATAAAATTAATTAATATCCCAATTTGATGCTGATCTGGGAGTAAGAAAAAACGTAGAATATGCCAGTACTTTACCCGCACAAATTGTAAAAGTCAATCAAAGGAAAGGTCTTGAAACAGGAATCCTCATAGGTGAAGGGCTAGCAACCTGTTACTATTTGGGAATCTCCATAACACTAATAACCCCACCATTATGCAAAGCGAACGAGTCTCGCGACTCTTGGCTCTGTCTACCCCGTATGAGATCAAGATACAGTATCTGTCTTAATAAAGAAAACTTGAATGAACTAGAGTCGTGAGACCGACCACGCTTAATTGAACGGTTTTTATTGAATTAATTATTGGTCAAATTTCATTTTTCCGATTCATTATTCAAGCCCAACCCCAATGAGAAGATGGCGTCTGAATGACGGCTATCAGCCGCCATGCTCTGTCCGGTGAATGGGAGAGCCGGAGGCCCAACTTCCTCGCCCTCCCCATTTGGGGAGGGCCGGGTCTTTTTCAAAGGCCGGCAACGCTTCTGTGACCCCGCGTGTAGTGTTGCAGTTGTTTATGGCGGCTGATGAAGACCGACGCCTTCATTCAATGACGGCTTCATTTAGGCGTCGGTCTTCTGCGAGAGTGTGGTTACTGCCCCGGACGAGCCGGCCCATTCATGCTGTAGGCTAAAAAAGCATGCAGCAGGCTCATACCACTACGACCAGTTACTGAGCAATAGATTAGTATAATGTTAATTTAATGCGGAGTTGAATGGTGGGAAAGTGACATTGGTTACTTTTTGTCACTTTCTATTCTCCCTCACCCCAAATTTGGCGCTAGCGAAGCCAAAAGATACTTTATTTATAAAAAAATAAAATAAATCCTATAAGTAGGCGAGTACCTAGTTCCGAAATGCTGGTAGTCTCAAGCTTGATTGATTTGAATGTTTATTAATTGGTGACGTAAAAAAGTGCCTCTGAAGGTGTAATTACTGAGTAAATATTTTGATTTTGAATACTATTATTATTCCCTTAAAGCTTAAAAAAATACGCATAAAATTTTAGTAAAAGTAGTCATGTTTCGGTATGATATATTTTAGTCTCAAAATGCAAAAATATGCTTAGCCCGCAAACAGTTCTTGGTAATCCAGCTTAATCTTAATAGCTCGGATGGCTTACGTCAAGTCTTGGAGCAGATGGCGGCATAAGCTAATATTTTGCGGAGCTAAGCTATTTAGCTGTTTTTGTTACAAATCGTTTTAACTCTAGATTAATTGATAAATATATCCTTGCTAAGTTAGGTTCGTTTGTTTTTATGAGTATTAGAAAATTGGTAAATTATTGTTAGAACATACTTTAATATCGTAAATGTGAAAGTGCGTTTGTTTGTCCGTAAATCTGTACAAAGCTCTTAAAAGGCAGACTGATAAAATTTATAAAATAAAAATTGTAACACTGTAAACCCTATACCGGACCAGCACATCTTACAAAGCTGAAAATAACTAGTTATTTTTTAAATTATTCTGAAGATACATTAACTATTCCATATTTGAATAATACAATGGATTAGCCGTTCGATGTGATGCGGCAACACTGGCAACTAGTAAGGCGTCTATTTGAGTACACTCAGTCACAGATCGTGACAGCTGAGGCCGCGGGCTCTGCTAATGTGGTCGGCTGTACCCCGCAGACTTTAAAGTTTTAGACATGAGCACTTCGATCAACAAAAAAGGAGTTAAAAAAAGTTGTTGAAACCATTTCAAAATAACAAGACTAGTTGAAGTCTGCTCATTTAATGTCATTTATAAGCGATGAGTAGTGTTTTGCCAAGGACATTTTTTTTGCAGGATTGTGGGTCTAGTTTTTTATCGTACGTCGATGCAAGACCATAATTAATTTTATACGTAACTAGTGTTTACACGGCTAACTCACGTTAATTTTAGTCGGTAACGCCGACGACCGTTTTGACCTATACAGAAGGTTAGTTAGGTTAGCGTGAGTTAGCCGTGTAAACACTAGTTATGTCATCTCGCGTTACTTTCAATGATATAATTTTATACGTTTATTATTATTCTTATTCTCGACTCTTGCTTAAAAACTTTTCCATAATCAAGTCTAGCTGGAAAATAATTTTTTGTGTGATTCACTTGGGCCTTAGATCTTTATATACATTTGCAATAAAATATAGTATTATTGATTTAGAATCCCATAACACAAGTCTATTAATTGCTTTTGGGCAAATTTAAGCCCTTCATAATTTGACCCTTTCTATCATGAAATTACTCTAGCAAATACTGTAGACCAAAAAGTGTCTTCAAAATTCAATCCCTTTTTCCTCACAGCCACAGTTTTTGCATGACTTATCATATTTTTTTTCGATTTTAAAAGTTTTAAAATTTGCGTCAAGTACACTATCTCAAGGCAGCTTGAAAGAATGTAAATATTATAACGATTAAAACTTTTACTTTACTACTTTAATCGTTCAATGAGAATGAATGAAATGAATGAATTTAAACGGTCAATGAGAATGAATGTATTGTATTTTGTAGATATTTAATTCTCAAATGTCATTTTGTCAGCAGCCGCTTCTAACCGTTCACTACTCGGGTCGCCCCAAGCTTTTAGACTTGCACATGGAGCTTCTAAACTTTAAGCTCGCTCATATATAATTTCAAAGCAAGCTTTTGTTCCGTCGGGAAATAGCCGAGAGTTCGCTGTTAAATAATATATCCCGCTTACTGTGGACGGGTTAAATTTGGAAACAGTTGAAGATATAATTTAACGGACTTGAAAGCTGAAATACGATATGCGGATTTAATACGTAATGATTTAGACATTGTTAAGGTTTAATAGTAACTTGATAGGTATACACTTAATTGGGTACATATATAGTTTTTTCAAGCAATCATTTTTGAAACAGTAGCTACTCGTACCAATGCGAAAAGTAACTAGCTGTAAAGGTTTATATATAAATATGTATTTGAAATATGTATTATATTTTATTAAGTATTATGTATTTCAAAATATATAAAAGAGAAAATGAAATAAATAGAAGAAATTTTCTAAAGATACCATACATAAGTAGTGTCCCTTTAAAATAATCCAAAAATTCTTAAGTTTCTGACTCTTGAGATCACCAATTGATGAGTGGCCATTTTCGACAGGACTCAAGTCTAGTATAGTCTTATGTTATATAGTCTACTATATTATGTGTTATAAAAACAAATACATAACTTCAGAAAGGAATTTAAAACAGTATATTACAGAGTTCTCTAAAATACTTACAAAAATACATTGGATAATAAAAACACAACAAATTATGTAAAAAAAAATCGTACTTTGTCTGAGAAAAGGAAAACCACTGTGATGGATGCGACACAGCTGGTCCAAGTAATTGGTCAGGTTTTAGAGTACCTAAGTAGAATGTGTTTATATCTAAGTAGTAACAGCTCTACATTTCCCCCCACTAAATGTGGAGCTGTCGCTATCCGTTTCCATGGGAATCATGGGATAAATCTACCCCCTACATGCTTACCTACATAAATTGGTTGTCTCACAGCCCATTTATCCAGCCCATAAAAGCGAAAGATTTTTTCAAATCTGGCCAGTCGTTCCTGAGATTATTGCGTTTAACCAAACAAACAACAACAACAATTATTTACTTGGAATAAAAGTAGAATAAAATACCAAAGACGGTCTATTTGGATTAGATCATAGGTACTTTAGTTTAAAAATATGTGTTATGTTACATGATTTTTAGCAAAGGTTATACAAAAATGTATTGATTGTGAGGGTATTATAAAGGAGCTTTGTTCACCTAACTTTCGCCATTCTTTTATTATAAATGTAATCAAAAACTGCCTTTCCGATGACTGTATAATATCCGTCCGATAAGTGAATTAAATCGATCGAACGCTTCACCCAAATTCACAACTTGCCAAATCCCCATTTATTCCTTATTCAGTCGAAAAGCTTTCGAAAAACGAAAATCGCCGTTCCAGTCTCTCCAGCGAAACACGAGTACTCGATTGAATCAATTTAAACTCCGAAAATCTCATCTCGCAGGGTCCCATCCCTAATTATGCCAACGGAAGGACTGAGGGATGAAAGGCGCAAACTTCATATTGCGTCTACTGGAAAAATTCCTCATTTGAATTTAGACTCTATTATTGTTTCAAATTAGAAGTCAAAATATTTGTGAAAACATTATTTTTGAATGCAAAATATATTTTTGTCGAGGTGTAATCGTCTGTTTCCAACAGGGTGGGGTTGGATAAGGGTTTCAAAATGGCGCCCGTAAGATTTTGTTCGGCTATATTAATTAAATCTTCGTAATTTATGACTGCGTGTAACATGTGTTCATGATTTATGATTTTTTATGTATATTGCTTAGTTTGTTTACTTGGGTTTTAGGTAATATACAATTGATTGATAATCTATACATATAATAAATTGTAACTGAGCTATGTCTGTACATGGGAGATATTTAAGAAAAACATATATAGGGGCTCTTTATAGGACCTATAAAATTCAGGCAGACAGACAGATAAAAATTCTAAAAAAGATTGTTTTGGGAATTTTTATCTGTCTGTCTGTATGTTTGTACGCGCATCACACAAAAACTAGCGAACAGATCTGAATGGGCACAGCGATGGAATATGACCTAGATAAAAGATAGACTACTTTTTATTCCGGAAAAATGTACGGTTTCCGAGGGATATAATTTATTGTAAATGAGCAAGGGGCTGACAAGATATTATAGTATCCATTGGTAGGACGAAGTCGCAGGCATTAGCTAGTCTTATATAAGTTATAAAAAATATATATATATAACAGTAAATTTTTGCATTTCCCAACTAGCTTTTTCCCGCGGCTATTTTTGCGTTGTAAAATTCCTGATTCATGGGAATTTTGTATAATCCCGACTCAGCAAACACATACGTCCTAAAAGATACCCCCATGCCAAACTTAAGACCCCTAGCACTAGTGTGCCGATCATTTCATCTCACAATTGTTTTTATTAAATTTTTTTTATTAAAGCTGTGATAATTTAGCCATAAAAGATTTATATACAAACATTTACCCCCCATTTTAGTATATTGGGGGCCGATTTTTGCAGTATAATTTTGAACGCGGGTTTTAACTATATGCAGTCCAAATTTAATTTGAATTGGTCCAGTGATTTTGCTGTGAAAGCGGAACAAACAGACAGACTTTCGCATTTATGAAATTATTATTGAAAATGATGGAAATATGGATTATAAATATTATGGATTTGAGTAAGTTTGACTACGAACTTGCACTCTCGAGGTAATCCAACGCTGCTCGCCATTTCGAAACACAAGTTTATGCCTAGTTCGATGGTGGATTATCTGAAGTATTTCCCCCGAAAATGCTCCTTTGTCTATTTTTTACCTAATTTGTAGAAACTACCAAGAAATGCTTCTTATTTTAAACTTGCCTGTCTGATGGCAAGCAGCAACAAAGTTTAAAATTGTAAACACAAATTATAACGCTTATTCTATATTGCTTTGAAAATGCGTCTTATTTATTCAAATTCGGCAACACGGTCTTTTTTTTATGGCAGAGGGAGGCAAACGAGCAGGCGGGTCAGGTGATGTTAAGTAATCACCGCCGCCCATAGACACCCGCAACACCCGGGGGGTCACAGGAGCGTTGCCGGTCTTAAATTTTCTTTAAAGAAAATAAATTTTAATTTATATTATAAATATATATTTGAAGAACAACTTAAACTTAGTATATATAATCAAAGAATATATAGCAGAAATATTTAAAATCATAGCATTGTCCAGAAAAATTTCAACCTGCTATCGAGCCTCGGTAAAATCGTTGCGATTCCAAACCCAATGCTCCTTAAAAGGTCCAGTGATCCCAAAACTGGCTTTGCCCGCCCAATGACAAGCACACTCATCCAATTACGTGGTATAGATAATGCCAACCGACGTGTTGGGTGGGCCACAAAATATGAAGATAGACGAGTAAAACGATTAAAAAAAAAACATTTATAAAGAAAATATTAAACGGCGACCTAGATCCCTGTTTCATGTTATAATTTGTCCAAAATTGCAAAAAAAACATCTCGGAAAGAACTAATTACACATATAATAACATTGTAACTGAGCTATATCTGTACATGGGAGATATTTAAGAAAAACATATGTATGGGCTCTTTATAGGATCTAAAGAAGAAAAAACGATTGCTTTTAGAATTTTTGTCTGTCTGTATGTTTGTACGCGCATCACACAAAAACTACCAAACAAATCTGGATGAAATTTGGCATAGCGATGGACTGTAACATAGATTAAAAGATAGGCTACTTTTTAACCCGGAAAAATGTACGGTTCCCGAGGGATAAAATTTAATGTAACCGAGCAAGAGGCTGACAAGATATTAAAGTATCCATTGGTCGGACGAAGTCGCAGGCATTAGCTAGTAATCACAATAAAAACAACGAACACATAATTTTTTTGAAGTCATATTAGTATTTTATATTTATATTAGTTAATATTTTAGCCTTTTTCCTGGCCACACTTTATAACCTCTTTGGACCAACCTCGGAGCCACGCAAAAAATTAGGCCGGCCTCATCGTGGAGGCCCCCTGTACCCGACCTCCATCCACCCCCGTGATAACTCACCCCCACGTGTGACCCTTGAGAAAAATAGCTCGAAAAACAGACAAGATTTAACCGGGTTTGGGTTGGGGGATAATGAGGGACCGGATTATATGAATTTATATTCCGCAGCTAACGTTACCTTACTTTGAATTAGAAGGTACACATGCTTATCTGGCACACACATATGCTCACCTATATGTGATATATACATATGTATTATATAAAAACAAAATGAAGGATTTCACGTATATTTATCGATGAATCACTTCATGATTATTACTGTGACGGCATTAATATGAAATTATCACATTATAATATTTGGTTCGTTTGATATAATCATGCAAAATTGACTGATGGACTTAAGTTAAAAATGAAATCCTTCTTTTACTAATTTTATATACAAATTTAATTATTTTGACGACCTCCGTGG